>WBNM01008474.1:0-14087 GCA_013399055.1 Ramphastos sulfuratus | reverse complement strand
CCTTTGTCACTATGTTTCCTCCCACATTAAGGGCTGGTGATTCTCCTTAGCTCTCCTTCTGCTGTTGATGTATTTATAGAAACATTTGTTGTAATCCTTCACTGCAGCAGCCAGACTAAGTTTGAGCTGGCTCTCCTTCTGCTGAATTTTCTCCCTACAATGTCTCATCATGTCTTTTTAATCCTCCTGAGTGGCCTGCCCCTCTTCCAAAGGCCTTGAACCCTCCTCTTGTTCCTGAGCGCCAGCCAAAACTCTGTTCAGCCATGCAGGTCTCTTTCCTTGCCAGTTTGTCTTTTGGGATGTGGGGATGGCCTGTTCCTGTGCCTTCAAGACTTCCTTCTTAGAGAGTTCCCAGCCCTCCTTGACTCATTTGCCCTGCAGGATGGCCTCCAAAGGGATTTTGTCAATCGATCTCTTGAACAGGCCAAAATCTGCTCTACAGAAGTTCAAAGTAGCTGTTCTGCTACCCCACCCCTGCCCCTTACTTCCTAGAGAATTGAAAACTCTAGTATTTCATGGTCACTTTTCCTCCAGCTGCTGCATTTTCCACAAGTCCTTCCCTGTTAACAAGGAGCAGGTCCAGGCGGGCTTCACCCTTATTTGGCTCTTTCACCAGCTAAGGACATAGCTGACAGCCAAACTGTTTCCTCATTTCTAGTCCTAAAACTGTGTTGCACTACAACCACCAGATTATATTTACTTCAAAAGCACAGAACAGCAAGAAGAATCTTGAATTCTGCAGGTTCAGTTTCATTTAGCACTGTCACCCTCTGAAAGTTAATTTCTTAGGGCATTTCACCCTAAAATCTGTCTCACATAGGGCAAAAATTGTCCATTTCTTTGAAAAAAAGCTTGAGGTTTTTGGCCAAAAAAGGTCTTGTCCTCCTTTTCTCTCTGACAGATTTTATTAACTCCTTTTCTTGTATTTGCCATATCTGCATCTTTTGCATAGTGTGTCCCAGCTTTAATTCCAAGGCCTCCTCAAGCTACCCCTGGACAAAACTTGCAGTCTGATGGTCCCTCATCTTCCTTAGCCATCGTTTCACTTCTCCCAGTATCTGACTCAATCATAGCCTCTGGGTAATTCAGTTCCTTGTTATATGTCCCCATAGGTCTTCAATTTCAGACACTTCAGCTAACAGTGTCTGAGGGATGTGCAGGTAGTAAAAGGATGTCACAGCCAGAGTATTCACCAGCCTGGGCTTGGGTTTAAGAATAAAGCAGTTTTAAGGCAGGCAGAAAGGGCAAAATAAAATCAAGTCATAATTCATTCCATCACTCTGCTGGGAGAAATTCTAGCACCATCTTGCTAGTCCTGTGCAAAACTTTATGCAAAAATAGGCAGTGAAGGAATATTTTCCTTGTAGTACCTGCTTGTGTGTGTCATGTCCTGTATTTCAGTCCAAGAACTACAGAAAAATATGCATTAAGAGAATTACATCCTCCCTGGTTTATTTATTTCTGCTTTAGACAAATTAAAAGTGAGCTCCAGTTATTCCTCATGGTATCCTTGGCTGCAAAATGTTTATGTAGAGGAATTGCAGAAATCTTCAGAGATGAACATTTAATAATTATATTGTCTAATTTAACTCTTTTTGTACCTTAATTCTTTTTGTATCCTGTGCTAGTGGGAGGTGTCCCTGCCTGTGGCAGGGGATTGGAACTAGATGATCCTTGAGGTCTCCTTCCAATCTTACTATTCTATGATTCTATGATCTTTAAGCAGTTAAAGTGTGTCAGGAGTGTTTTAAAAAGGTGTTTGTTAATTCTGAGTTCTGAAAATATGAACTTCCTTCTTTTTTAACTTGTTATCTACTAGGCTTGAAATAGTTCTTCAGCTCCTGCTTGCAGGAACTGGAATGGATACACCTCACTTTTGGGATACCCTAATGTCACTAATGACACTGAGGGAGCAGAGAGGAGCTGGAGCAGAATCTCCTGCTCGGTCTGCACAAAAGCAGTGGTTTTATGTTGCTTTGTGGTGGAACAAGAGGAAAGATTCATCAGCTAATGCTTTCCATAAATGTGTTTTCCTCCTGCCCTTTGCTGGTTCTGTGAATGTCTACAAAGTAATTGCCTTATTCAGGAGCGTGAGTCAGACCCAGCTTTTAACGCTGTGAGCAGAGTTCCTTCCTTTGCCGGCTGCTAGATTTTTATCCAGAGCTGGCTGCTCCTACAGCTGCTGCAGCAGTTTAACTCTACAAAAGCCTTACCGTCTGATTTTCCAGCGAAGTGACATATTCCATCTACCCAAGCCTCGCACGTTTTGGCCAAGTACTCGTGCCCATACAGCTCTTCCAACGGTTTCTTCACCTTTTCACTCCATTTCGATACGTCCCGGATAGCTACACAAAATGGTACGGAAATATGTTAGGTCCTGTCCAGCAACAAGGCAGGACCCAGGGCTGTCAACATCTACCATCAGTAAGTTTTGCAGATGTGTAGTTCACACTCGAAACTGCACTGGATGGTTATAAGGAATTCGTAGTATATATAGGTTGTAAAAAAGGGAGTTTTGTGATCTCTGCTGGGGTCTCTTTAAGATGCTGTCTTGTTACAATGGTCACAAGGAACAATAGAAAAATAATCTGAGAAGCGGCTGGGGCAACTGGAGTTGTTTAGCCTGGGGAAAAGCAGGCTGAGGAGAGGCCCTCTTGCACTCTACAACTCCCTGAAAGGAGGTTGGAGCCAGCTAGGGGTGGAACTGGTATCTTCTCTCTTGTAATGAGTGATAGAATAAGAGGAAACGGCCTCAAGTTGTGCCAGGGAAGGCTTAGGTTGGACATTAGAATAAACTTCTTCACTGAAAGGGTTCTCAACCTCTGGAACAAGGTGCCACCAGAGATGTTCTTCACAGAGACAGTGATTTGCCATTGGAATGGGCTCCCCAGGAAGGTGGTGGAGTCGCTGTCCCTGGAGATGTTCAAGAAAAGACTGGATCAGGCACTTAGTGCCATGGTCTAGTTGATTGGCTAGGGCTGGGTGATAGGTTGAACTGAATGATCTTGGACTCTTCCGACCTGCTTGGTTCTCTGATTCTATGGTTGAATCCCTGGAGGTGTTTAAAAGAGATAGAAACGTGGTGCTGAGGGATTTGGTTTAGCCTTGGTAGGGTTGGATAATCGTTGCAAAATGACTCTATGATTCTGTGACTCAGTCCTGAAACTTCTGGTGTTTGTTCTTGGAGGGCTTGTAGGAGAGGAGCTAAAGGAGACACCTTGTGTATAAAAAAGGGACTGTTTCATAACAATTCCTCTTTATGTCCTTTAGCATTTTGCTGTCATTCATGGGTGGAACCTCTTCCACAGCTCCTACCAGTACTGAGAGGAAGGAAGCTCTTACTAAGGCATTCCAGCAGACTGATATCATGGTACATTTGCCATGGTCTCACAGAAAAGCAAGCAACCCTGCTCAGTAGAGCCCTGTGACTCATGGCAGTTTGGCTAAAGCCGTACAAATAAATCTGACATTTCATTCTAATCTGAGTTACCTAGTTTTCCCCCCCCTCAAATTTTCAGTAGTGCTCACAAAACAGATGTCCACAAGGGTGGACTGAACTACATCTCAGCTTCACAACTCTGTATAGCTAAAGCCCAAAACAGTGTTGGTGTGGCAGAGAACTTGAAAGAGACCTAAAAAGCACTGAGTCATCAAACAGCAATACATGCCACTACTAAAGCTTTTAATTGGTTTCAAATGAGAATTAATGGAAGAAAGGAGGTAGGTGCTAATTAACAATCAGAACCTGTCCAGACAAATGAGCAAGGGAGCAGTGACTGAAAGTGTTTTATAACAGCAGCTGGTTGGAAATGCATTTGCTCATCCCAGGCTGACTGTCACTTAACAACTGTTTTCCCTATAGAATCTACTGGCTTATCCTTGTGGTGGGCCTCAATCTAAGAAGAGGAAGAGAGAAAAATGCTCTTTCCTTCCTACCAAACCCTTCACTGGAGCTGATGGTCCAGTTATGGAAGGCTTGTACTGCTGCTCTGAGCTTCATCATGCAAAGAGTGATGTGGAAAGCACCAGTCCCTGAAGAAACCACAGCTTAGCACTGCAGTGAGTTATCATTGTAATACGAGACTTTAAAAATGATTATTACTTTTTTTACATTTTAGCCTGTTGGCTAATGGTAACTGATGAGGATTTCACAACTGTAGGAGAAAAACTTCATACATACAAAAGAAAGCACTTCTACAGAGGTAAAAAAAGTGTTTTGCCTACTGGACTAAAAATATACCACTACTACCACTTGTAATTCAGCTGCAGGAGACAGTCAGATTTCACTAACTGGTCTAAATCAAACTCCAGCTGATTAAATGAAGCTCTACAGGACTACATTTGCTGTGAGCCTGCATGGTTAAGTCCTTGAACTTCTGGTCTCAGAAGGAAATGAGGTCTCTCTATGAGTTAAATGTAAGTTTTTACTGTTTGCTTTAAAGTGACAATCGGTCAGATTCTGTTTCATGTGAGTGGAATAAGGATCAGAAATCCCAAGTTTCTTTGCCTTGCAAAGGTTTTGTAACCACAGTAATTAACTTTAAAGGAATGCAAATTAGAAAGGCCTCCTCGGAGATTTACTTGAATGATTCATTTGCTTCCTGAACACAAATGGTAAGTTATGAGCTTGTTTTCTTACTGTCTATGGATTATATAGGCCCCAGAGGCAAAAACCATTGTGTGCTAGCTCAGTGATTTTCTGTGGACATTGCTTAAAGGTTGGGCAAGATGTGAGAACAGAAATCAAGCCTGGGGGAAATAGTATTATTTGGAGTATATCCTTAGGAATTTGTTACAGCAAGAAAAATGTGACTTTCTGAAGCCCTTATAGCTTCTGCTTTTCAGTGGTGTAAGGTGGTAAGAATGTGCTGGAAAATCTGTTGTACTACCCTGAAGTAGCTGTTGGGCAGTTTCTCACTATGACTTAAATCACAGAATTGCAGATTGGTTTGAGGTGGAAGGAAACTTTAAAGGTCACTCAGTCCAACACCCTGCAGTCACCAGGGTGCAGGGTGACTAGAGCAGGTTTGCAACTAGAGTTTTGCAACTAGAGCAGGTTGCTCAGAGCCCTAGACAGCCTCACCTGGAATGTCTCCACGGATGGGGCATCTACCACCTCTCTGGGCAGAGAGTCAGAGTCTCATTACACTCAGTGTGAAAAATATCTTCCTTACATCTAGTCTAAATCTCCCTCTTCTAGTCCCTCTTCATCACCCCTTGTCCTGTCACAACAAGCCCTGCTAACAAGTCTGTCCTCATCTTTCAAGTACTCCTTCAAGTGCTGAAATGCTGCAGCAAGGTCTCCCTGGAGCCTCCTCTTCTCCAGGCTGAACAACCCCAGCTCTGAGCCTGTCCCTCTCTTTAGGAACTTTGGTGAATTTTGTGCCCTGTTACTTTAGGTTTGTTGTGTCCTCAGCTCTCCAATTAGATGTGACATGACTAAGNAGAAAGGGAGGCTGAGGAGAGACTCTCTTGCTGCAAAGTGGGGGTCAGTCTCTTCTCCCTATGATTGTGGGTTAGGAACTTTCCCCCTCCCACAATTTTCTCCCTCCCACAACTCCCTGNTCCTCATCTTTCAAGTACTCCTTCAAGTGCTGAAATGCTGCAGCAAGGTCTCCCTGGAGCCTCCTCTTCTCCAGGCTGAACAACCCCAGCTCTGAGCCTGTCCCTCTCTTTAGGAACTTTGGTGAATTTTGTGCCCTGTTACTTTAGGTTTGTTGTGTCCTCAGCTCTCCAATTAGATGTGACATGACTAAGATAGTCAGATCAAGAAGAAATGATCGTACATACCGTTATAAATTCTCACGTCCTCTTGAGTAACGCTGGCGTTAGCTCCCCAGATGACCAGCTTGTGGATGAGAGCTGGATACCTCGCAGCTGCAATGAGTGCTGTGATTCCACCATCACTCCAGCCCAGCAGAGAGAACTTCTTGAACTTTAGTGCCTTGATTTGTACAAGAAAGCTGTAAGTAAATCACCTATTGGTTTTACGAGCAAATAACAAGCGCTGGATGGTTTTAAGGAATTTGTAGTATGGAAAGGGTGTGGAAAAGAGAGTTTCATGATCTCTGCTGNCCCCCTCTTTCTCTCTCTCTCAGACAGGCAAACAAAAGCCAGCAAAGCTTACATCTTAGTTGTTAGCTGAGATTAGAGGAGAGACATTAGATCAGATCAAAGCAAAAATGAATAGAGCAATGTCCCAAGACAGAGTGAGGGGAAATTGTTTCTATTTTGGCTTTTTATCCCTCTAAGCAAACCAATGAATGATACAGACATCATC
The DNA here is from genome assembly GCA_013399055.1 of Ramphastos sulfuratus. NCBI lineage: Eukaryota > Metazoa > Chordata > Aves > Piciformes > Ramphastidae > Ramphastos > Ramphastos sulfuratus. Next base: position 7,807 of record WBNM01008474.1, on the reverse strand, counting down.
ATAATTTTCTTTATATAACCAATGATCTGATTTCTCTCATTAAAATATTCCAATTAGCCTCAATCCAGCACACCCTAGTAACAAGTGATAGGACAAGAGCAAATGGCCTCAAGTTGTGCCAGGATAGGTTTAGGTTGGAGATTAGGAACAATTTTTTTCCCCAAAGGGCTGCCCAGTCCTGGAACAGGCTGCCCAGGGCAGCAGAATCCTCATGGGATTTCAAAGTCATGTGGTGCTGAGGTTTAGTGGTTGACTGACAATGCTGAGTCAATGGTTGGACACAATGATCTTGGAGGTCTTTCCCAACTTTAATGATTCTATTTACATAGAGACATTGTCAGAGAGCCTGATGGTATTGAGAAACTGGATTCTCCTGGTATAAAACTAGCAACGACTATCCCAGTGTGCAATGCATGGTAGGCAATCCAAGACCAAGGTGAACTCAAAAAAAAAAAGAGAAGTTTAAGACTTGAAAAATTAACCCAGTGATCTAATTTTCTGAGGGTGGCTGATCTGAAAATAATCAGCTCAAGCAAGCAAAAAATGCTGAAAGTATTTGCTACAGGATTGCATCACATTGTAGTGCCTAACTTGCATTATCCAGAGCATGTCAGTGTATGTTTTAGATGTTACTTCATATTGAATTGCAATTCAAAATGTTAATAATTAAATTCCTCCTTCACAGAAAGGCAGGCTCAGGGCAAAGCACATGACAGCCAAGATGTTAATTCATTCTGGCTTGGGTAATGCTTTCCACTAGCATTCAAAACTCTTGTTTCCCCATACCCTTGACCATAGAGTGTGACATTTCAGCAGGGACAGGAGAGAGGATTTTGTATGTGGTGTATCTGACATCTGAACAGCAATGGCATCTAATGGTTAAGCAGTTCTGCATGTAGAAGCCTCAGTTTGTGGCCTCTTTCACAAAAACGTCTTAGGGTTTGGTTTTTTTTTTTGGTTGTTGTTTTTGTTTTCCTCAGAAATTACACCCCTTTAGGTGTGTTTATGGAAGACATCATAGTAGAAAAAGGAGTAAGTCAGCTGAATGAAGTGTTCTGGTTCTTGGTATTTTGTTGTGAGTTCAGGCCTGCTTTCTTTTCTTCAAAGAAAACAAAACAACAGGCAATGAAACACACACCTACATGAGTGGGACAAAGCAGGTTCTATTCTCCTTGAAAACCTACACTCAAGTGAGGCATAAACTTTATCACTGGAAGACTTTCCTGGGTTTGGCTTCTTCCTTTGGTATGAGGCTCACTGTAGTGATGCTCAATACTGGATTTCACTCTGTTATGACTCAATTACTAAACAGAAAAGAAAACAGGTAGGAGAAAGAAAAAGACATAAGAGCTAACAGCAATGACAGAGAAAAGCTGATCACAAATTGGCCCTGGCCTGCTGAAAATGTAGTTACTGGTGGTCATCTTTCAATATCATGCTGCTGAAGGGTCACTGGAGTGTTGGCAAGTTGCAAAAGCTGCCAGCAGTGCTCCTAAAGCTTAGAGTCTTGCAGTTCCTGCTGCTGTTCCCTACTGCTAATAGCAAATTATGGATCTCAGAGTGTACTGATGGCTGGAAAGCTGTTTAAAACTCTTGTTCTTCATGACAGATTGTTTGCCAATGCTTCAGCTGAGATCTGTTTGCCTCCAGCACTTCTCTTTACTAGTCATTATCCTGATACATTCTTTGAGTTGTCTCAGGATGCCTTTCCAGCAGGAGGAATTTAATTTAGCCTTTGGGGCCTTCCAAAAGCCAATGCAATGTAAGAGATGTGTTGGATATGGCATGCAGATTTGGTTGTTTTCAGCTTGAATTACTTATGGTACAGGCCTTTGCCTAACACTGCCAGTGTCCTGAGGGCAGGTTGCAAAGCTCACTTCTGGGAGTGGATTTTGTGCTGCCTTCACCCTGTAAGTGAACCAAATCTCTTTGGACATCCACCCATTTCTCTCTTCCACCTAGGCCTGTGTGCAATGCAATCAGATGGTCACATACATCGAGACAGAAGTGGATTAAACCAGCAAGCTGCAACACAAGCAGCACTGTACTGTGTGCTTTAACTGGAGTACAGGCAGCAGATCTCAAATAAGGGCTGCAGCTGACCTACAAAAACTTGGAGAAGGCCAAGCTCATCCTTTTGTCATGACAGGAGCTCTGAAGAGCAAGAACCTCTTAAATATCCACACTAATTATTTCCATGACTGTTTTAATGCTTTTGCCCTTTGCAGCATTAAGCACTAAGGTGGAATGACCTTATTTCCCCCCTCCTGGGGACTCTGATTTCTGGGAGGGGTATTGTGTTTCTGTATTACCTTTAACTTGCATATTTCTGTAAATATTCATGTGTATTGTGTATGTATCTGCTTGCATATTGTGCTAAGCTGTAAATAGAGCTTCAGTCCTTAACTTTCAGCCAGCTGAGTCTAGTCTGGGTGATTTTACAAAGTGTGTGGGGCAGGGAACTCCCAAACCATCACAGTAGTCCTTTTACATCAAGCAAACTCCTTCACAGAACACATACAGTGATACAGAGTGGTGTCACCTGCACTGCGGTGCTCCATTCCAGCTTGTGTTACTTCACACAAACCTTGCAACACTCCCAGCTCTTGCAGAGACACCATCATCTGAAAAAGCCTTTGAAGTCACCTATATGGAGGAATCACTTGGCTCAGTGTAGGCCACATGGTGTATGTTAATGGTACATAAAGCCCTTGGCAGGAGTGACAGCTGGAAATTCTAATTGGGATAAGCCCTTTAGGTGATGCTAAAATAGAAGCAAGTTACCTGTGCTTGGGAAGGTTTGAATGATTTGTTGTTATATGCTTCTATCAATCACAGAATCACTAAGGTTGGAAAAGACCTCCAAGATCATCAGGTCCCAGCTGTTAACTCAGCACTGCCAAGTCGTCACTAAACCACACCCCTCAGCACCACATGTACATGGCTTTTAAATCTCTCCAGGGATGGGGACTCCACCACTGCCCCAGGCAGCCTGTCCGAGGGCTTAGCCACTCTTTCGAGGGAGAAACTGTTCCTAAAGTCCAACCTCAACCTCCTCTGGTGCAACTCGAAGTCAATTCATCTCATCCTGATGCATGTTACTTGGGAGAAGAGACCAACCCCCACCTTGCTACAAGCTCTTTTAGAAAATACTACATCTCATTATTTTTGGCAGCTTTTGAGGCTGGTAAGCTGCTGCCCTGTTGGTCTGGAAGCTATATGGTTATACATTCTCTGGGGGCAGCTCTGTTTTCTATTTTGCATTTATTAGTATTTGAACAGAGGCAGGGATGGGGGCTACAGCCATTTTGATGGAAAATTTTGTCACCTATCCACAGCAACTTATTTTGTTAGCAAGGCAAAAGAAATTGATGCTATATGGTGCAGAGAGATTGCTTTTATGGTTAGAGGGCATAAATTAGGCCTTAATCCTGATTCTACTGTCAGATTTACTTTGTTTTGCTATGCAGAATACTCGAGGAAGGCTGCATTTGCAGTTTCAAAGGAGTTTCTGCAGGATTGCTGCTTATTACAGAAATAGAATTGGATTGACTGTCAAAATCTTGTCCATTTATTTATTTATTTATTTGCTCTGCCAACATTCTTTAACTTGCATGAACAAAGAGATGGTAAGTCTTTGTGTGAACAAAGAGATGGTAAGTCTTAATATAACAAAACCAAATTCATAGAATCACCAACTGGCTTGGGTTGGAAGAGACCTTTAAAGGTCATCTAGTGAAACCTCCAGGCAGTCAGCAGGGATGTCTTCAATAACAGGAGGTTGCTCAGAGCCCCAGACACCCTCACCTGGAATGGTTCCAGGGATGGGGCATCTACTGACTCTCTGGACAACATGGGGCAGGATCTTGCCACCCTCGCTGCAAAACATTTCTCCCTTGTCTCTAGTCTGAATCTCCCTTTTTTAGTTTAAAACCATCACTCCTTTTTGAATCACAACAGGCCCTGCTCTCCTCATCTTACAAGATTCTTTAAGTACTGAAAGGTGCAATAAGTTCTCCCTGCATTCTTCTCCAGGCTAAACAACCCCAACTATACAGCCTGTCTTCATAGGAGAGGTATAGGAGAGAGATCTTACCTGCATAAGATCCACAGCATCTTTGGCATCCCGCTCAAAGAAATCTGGAGGAAAGTCTCGAGATGGAGGAATGGACTTTCCATAGCCCCGAGGATCCCAAGCAACTATTGTGAAAAGTTGCTTATTCATAGACTTCAGCTGTGGTCCAAAATCAGTTTGGCCGCTCCCTGAAACGTCACCAGGTTTGAGTTACACCATAAAACATACACAGGGTGCCATAGAATCACAGTCTGTGGTTGGAAGGGACCTACTGGGGGCTGGAGCTGACCTTTAAATTCTTCACTGCTGAAGGGAGAGTGGTGACACTAAAGCAGAAAACTACCTTGTGATTTCTGTTATGCATGTTACCAAAATTAGCCACAACCAGACATCTTTCTGATGCAGAACAGCTGCTTTTATTGATGGCTTAAACCTTCAAAGGATTAAGAGATGAGGCACTCCATTCTGTGGCACTAGATCTCTATAAACACTCACATGAAGGTGAGACTGCAAGTTCTTTCTTATTTGCATTATGGGCATGTGATAAACGTACCACCTGATACAGGATCACAGAATCATCAAGTCCAACACTAACTCAACACCACCAACTTCACTGATAAACCATGTCCCTCAGCACCACATCTACACAGCTCTTAAAGCACTCCAGGGATGGGGAATGCACTGCTGCCCTGGGAAGCCTGTTCCAGAGCTTGACAGCCCTTTGGGGGAGAAATTGTTCCTCATGTCAAACCTAAACCTCCCCTGGTGGAACACAAGGTCATTTACTCTTATCCTATCACTTGTTACTAGGGAGAAGGGACTGACCCCACCTGGCTCCAACCTCCATTGAGAGGGAGGTCTCCTCTGAAGCTCCTTTTCTTCAGGTTGAACAACCTCAGCTCCCTCAGTTGTTCCTTACAAGACCTGATCTACAGACCCTTCACCAGCTTTGTTGCTGTTCTCTAGACATGTTCCAGCACCTTGACATCCTTCTTGGAGAGAGGGGTCCAAAACTGAAGCCAGTATTTGAAGTGTGGCCTCACCAGTGTCCTGTACAGGGGGACAATCCCTGTCCTAGTCCTGATTGCCTGTTGCCAATGCAGGCTAGGATGCTGTTGGTCTTCTTGACCACCTGGGCACACAGTGGCTCATCTTCAGGCAGCTGTTAACCAACAACCTCAGAAGGCTGAAAGCATACCTGAATGCTGTGTTTTCTCAAGGCTTTTCTCATTAGAAAGAGAAACATCACTTTTAGTTTAGTCTAGTTTACGAATAACCTAGAGACTAATTTTCTTGAGCTAAAAACACTTACTTGGTTGCTATGACACACTTGTTAGTCTCTTAACACTGTAGGTAGTGCACAGTAATAGTGAAAACTTAGCACAAAGGGAAGAAGCAGGTGACAGTTGGAATGTAAAGCTTACCCTGCCATGCTGCCCAAAGATAATAAACCATAAACTTAATAATGGCAAAGATACTAAGCCTAACTAGTACTGTTTCCAGTAACAGTAGTCATGACTGAATAGTAGCAATGTACACCTAGCAAAAATAGTATTACTACTGGTGGATAAGTTCACCATGAGCCAGCAATGTGCCCTCCTGCCCAAGGCTATGGGTCTCCTGGGGTGTTTTAAGAAGAGTGTGACCAACAGGTTGAGGGAGATTCTCTTTCCCTCTATTCTGCACAGGCAAGGCCACATGTGGAGTATTGGGTCCAGTCGTGGGCTCCCTAGTTCAGGAGAGACTGGGAAGTACTGGGGAGAGAACAGCAGAGGCTATGGAGTTGCTGAGGGAAACAGAGCATCTCTCTGAGGTGGAAAAGCTGAGAGGCCCAGGGCTGCTTAGCCTGGAGAAGAGCAGAGTGAGAGGGGATCTTCTCAGTGCTGATCAATAGCTAAGCAGCAGGGATAAAAGGATGGGGCCAGATTCTCTTCTAGTGGTACTCAGTGACAGGACAAGGGGCAATGAGCATAAACTGGAACCCAGAAGGTTCCATCTGAAGATGAGGAAAACCTTTACTCTGAGAGTGGCAGAGCACTGGAACAGGCTGTCCATAGAGGTTGTGAAGTCTCCTTGTCTGGAGAGGTTCCAAACCTGCCTGGACATTGTGATCCTGGGCAACCTGCTGTGGGAGACCCTGCTTTAGCAGTGGGGTTGTTGTAGGTGACCCACAGAGGTCCCTTCCAGCCCCCACCAAGTGCTGCACTATGTCTGTTAATTCACTGGGAACACACCTAGTTTCTAAAAGGAATGTCTAATTCAGTCCATGTGACCTGAGTGGTCCATAGAGTAGACCTGATCTTTTTTCTGCTCTGTAATTTTGCACCTCCTTTAGCTGATTGTCACATGTTCTGGGCATTCCTTTTGCACAGTTAAGTCCCAAAATGTGGGTGACTATCACACAGACCAAGACTTTGCACAAAAGGTGCTTGGTGAGGTAAATGGAATCTTCAAATGCTGTGAACTAGTTGCAATAACTTTGTGTTTTCCTCTCTGTGCAGCAGCATTTTAGTGCCAAAGATCCTTTATCAAGTGTTGAACACATTGCAAAACAGTTTTGTGCACTCAGGCTTGAGACAGGCTGGTGGAAAGAGGTAGCTGCTCTATAAAGACAAGACAAAATCTGCAGACCTAGCATGCCAGGCAGCAGCAGAACTGCATGGCTTCCTTCTCCTGTCTGCTGATAGTGTAGGTGGACTCCATTCACTTGGATTTTGCCAGATGTTACTGAAGTGCTGGGGGGAAAGAGAAAGGGAAACAGAGAGTTAATTCTCATTCCTGTGTGATCACTTAAGGAGCATGGAACTTTCTCTAAATATTAATGACAATACAGTAAGATTTTTATGGCTCACCAGCCTTTTGTGAATGTACAGAAGACTAAACAAAACACTTGTCAGGAGCAGAGAAATATTCAGTTGTGACCATTTGTGAGCATTTGTACTTAGGTTTCATAAATTAATCTAAATGACTTAGAGAGGGAGGGTGGGAAAGTCTTGACTGTGGGACAAGGAGAACATAAAAGCAGCTTTACATGGCTACAGAAATGCTTTGAAAGAAATCTATTAGACAAGAAACCTCATTTTGCCACAGAAGAGCTCCTGAAATTCTGGTGTTCACCTTGTCATGTGCAAAGGCTGAGAAACTTGGGGCTGTTTAACCTGGAGAAGACTGAGAAGGGATCTTCTGAATGTTTCTCAGTAGCCAAAGGGTGGGGAGCAAGAGGATGGGACCAGACTCCAATCTCCTTTCAGGTGAATGTAGAGAGAGAGAAGTCTCCCCTGAGCCTCCTTTTCTCCAGGCTAAACAACCCCAGTTCCCTCAGCCACCCCTCACAATATTTGTGCTCTAGACCCTAGTTCTCAGTTCTCACCACAGCAAATGAGCACTTTGTTCTTATTATATTTTATAGGAATATGTGACTATCTGTGTTTCATTAGGTAAAGAGTTGTTCTATCATCCAATGACTCCCACCTTTGAGAAAGGGAGTGGGGAAAAAGAAAGACGACCAATGGGCTGAAATGGAAACAAATTTAATAATGCAATAATAGTAACAACAACTAATATTATTTAAGTAATATTAATATGAAGTATGCAAAGTTATTCTCAGCTCATGTAATGATCTTTTTTCGTTTCTCCTGACAAATGACTGCCCAACTTCCAGTTTCTAACAAACCAGAAGTGAACACCCTCTTGTTACCTTTCTTTACCAAAGGTTACTGTGATGGTTTGGGA
>WBNM01008473.1:0-32649 GCA_013399055.1 Ramphastos sulfuratus | reverse complement strand
AGAGTAGAGGGGGAAAAGAACTGTGAATCAGTTAGTTTTCTCTGGAGAATAATCCTTGAATACAAAAGAAGGGGAAATGGTTGCATGAGCAACTGAAATCACATATGAATCTGAGGAGACAGAGAGGAAAGAAGCTATGAAAAAGAAAACCGAATGCCCTGTAAGAGCAAGAAAGGTAGAAATGCAGAGTGGACGCTACTACCTGCTTGTTTGCTCATAAATCACAGGAAGATGGTATCTCAAAGCATCCTGCTGGAGGCAGAGGCTGGAGCACCCAGACCCTGTGTCTGAAGGGCAGCATGGGCAGTGCTGGACTTCAGTGCAGCTATGGCACCACTTAATAATGTGATCTAAAGTTGAAACAAAAGATAACCCAGCCCACATGTTGCAACATGACTGGATACCGTTGACCTGAGTGGAATTTCACTCCAGCAGAGGCTTACTCCAGTCATGGTACTATATTCAGAAAGATAAACACAAATGTATGCTTATATCCTGAATGCCAGTTAATAACATTAGATAAGACAAGAGAAAGTAAATATAAGTAATACCATAGACCAGGATGCCAGCTGATCTTGTGATGTGACAAGGCACTTTTCAATATTTGTCCAGCTAAAACTTGTGTGTTTCTTTGCAATGTTTGTGAATGGATTCAAGCCTTTGTCTTTATGGTTCTCTGCCACATCACTCTAAATGAGATAATGAGTGATTTAATGTACCCTGCTAACAGCATGAGCACTCTGAGTGACACATCAGCTGCTACCACTGAAGCCCAGTAATGAAGATAGCAAGAGGAAGATGCGTTATGTGTACAGTGTGTAAAAGGATCTGTGGGGAGTTGAGGATGTTTACGCAGCTATAAAGAGAATAGGGGTGTGTGTGTGACTCCAAAGACAACCCAACATCCTGTTTATCAAAGGAAATCTCTTGTTTTTTCTTGGAACAAGTTGTCTTTGTTTTTGCAGCTCTGGACAAGAGAAATAGGGAACAATAGTAAAAATGGCTGCAATATTGAATGATCTTTCTGAAAGCTGATTTGCATGGGGATGGATGAAAGGCTCAGCTCAGGAAGAGAGATGTAGTTGTGCAGTCAACTCCTGGGTGGGAGCCCTGCTTTATCTCAATGCAAAAGAATTATTTCCATCTGCTTGGTTGGAGCAGAAATCCTCTCTGTTTCTGACAGTACTTGGCATAGCATTGACAATAGAACTACAATTTTCCATTGTTGTTTTCACCATCGGATAACTTCTTTTATGGACAAAAGCTTACTAGCTGCAGATTTTATATTTAATGTAACTGGCGTTCTGCCATGTTGGCTTTTCTGATGCATTTTCATTAGCAGAAGGAAGCTGGCAGACAGTGCTTGTACATAGACAGCTTCCTTTGTTTCTAGTAAGACCTTGCTGAGTGGTGCTGAAGGGCTCGTGCCTTGGCCAATGGAGACACAAACTGTAGAGTTATCTCTACATCTGAGTGATTTCCAGATTAAAATTTGAGATAGAAACCCTTTATTTTCTCTTTCAGGCCAGAAAGTCATCTCAGGCTCCCAAGAGCCGAAGAGCATTTTTTCCATCTTGTATATAATGACAAGCAATAAAGATTCCATCATGCCCTACCAGGGCTTTAGGAACAGTACAGAGGCAGTGGTGCACATGTGCAGCTTTGCACATGGTTTTATTTATGATGCTTGAGATGGAATGAAGTTGCATTCCCTCTAGCCCAAGAGAGCTTGGAGTGAAACTCAGTGGTGAACAAACGCTGGCTGACTGTAGCAATGGCTCTCTTGTGTTGCAAGAGATCAGGAGCCCAAAGGGGAACGAAGGGTTACAGGGAGTGTGGGTGCAGGCTACAGCTTGGGGCTCAGTAGCGATGGGAGAGAAGGAGCAGCTGCAGCCGCAGTCACCCTTCTCGAGGAAGAAGCAGCACATTTGGGTAGTGACTTTGCACAAAAAAAATTTTGCAGGTTTAAGTTAGATCAGCCGTGGAGCATTCACCAAACAGACAAACAAACAAACAAACAAAACAAAGCAAATTAAAAGAAAAGGGCGGGGGGGGGAAAGAAACAAAACCCACCACACAAACATGCCTAGTTTTAGGCAAATGTTAATATTCACATATGGTGAGCCTGACAGCTTTTATTTTTGATGAATAATGGCAGCAATCAAGCATCTTGATAAACAAAATGCACATCTTTATATATGCTGCAAAACTACTTAGGCTCCATTTGTGAAACGTAACCCCTGACTGAACTTTGAAATGTCTGCTCCCAGAAATCCAAGCCAGTGCTTTTTTTTACAGCAGCATACTGACAGGGATAATTTATGTATTTCACAGTATAGAAAATCCTGGAGGCAGTGCTATTTTTAGCTGTGTAACCTTTAAGCATAGCCGTCTATATACTACTGAATTAGTTTTTAACAGGTGAATGACTTAATATAGCAAAGCAGATGAATTACAGATGTGGATAATGTCTGTCCAAATTGCCTTTTTTTTTTTTTCTTCTTTTTCCTTGCTCTAAATTATTCATCTGAGATGGCCAGAAGCCAGCTACAGGGATTATTGATAAAAGTGAGTTAAGAATAGATTAGAACATTTCCCTTGTGAAGTATAATGTTTCTGTTGACTGCGTTATTTTCCATCTTCCATTAAGCACTATAAGCTAGACTTTTTTAACCCAATTTAAACTGCTTGTGTTTTATTTTAAATTGTCTTATTATGAATGCTTGAGTGAAGGATATTCTTTTAAAAGAAATAACATTGTTGCAAGCAAGGAGACAAACAATTCAGCATTTTGCTTGGGGTTAGATTTAGTGGAGAAGTAAAACTCTGTTAGTCCAAGGTCTTACTGATTGAGCTGAGTGGCTGATGTGCAAATACCTATTAGTTTCAGTTGGTGTGCAAGTTCTGTTAGCATTCACAGAATCACAGAATTGTCAGGCCTGGAAGGGACCTCAAGGATCATCTAGTTCCAATTCCCCTGCCATGGGCAGACACCTCATACTAGATCAGGTTGCCTGGAGCCACATCCAGCCTGGCCTTAAAAACTTCCAGGACAGGGCTTCCACCACCTCCCTGGACAACCTGTTCCAGTGTCTCACCACCCTCATAGTGAAGAACTTCTTCCTAACATCCAATTTGAATCTACTCACTTCTAGTTTTGTTCCATTCCCCCCAGTCCTATCACTACCTGACATCCTAAAAAGTCCCTCTTCAGCTTTCCTGTAGGCCTTCTTCAGATACTGGAAGGCCACAATAAGGTCTCCTCTGAGCCTTCTCTTCTCCAAACTGAACAATCCCAACTCTTTCAGCTCATCCTCACAGGAGAGGAGCTCCAGCTCTCTGACCATCCTCATGGTCCCTTCTGCTGTAAGTATCAAAGTCTCAGACCAGCTGTGGTTTTGTATAGTTTTTTGGGGTTGATTTATTTTTTTTGTTTTCCTGTCTCTTTTTTTCATCATTAATCTTTACTTCTAATAAATCCAGATTCCTGAAAAGATTAGAAACATCTTTGTTTGGCCTGTGCCAAAAGTTGAAGAGATGGAGTTGCAGATGAGGTATTCATTTGAAATATAATAGTGAAAAAAGCATCATTCATTCTAAAACATAAAATAAAAGAGATTTGCATCTACAAGATGTGCAAAAATGCTCTAATAACTAAAAAATAAATGAAAGCTGTGCAGTAATCTTATAAATGTCAAGTAACTTTGTCCCTGTGAAGGTCATAAGGACTTTTTTCTACTGCAATGCAGTGAGATTGAATGCTTTGTTATATCTGAGATTCATCTGGGTTCTCCTCTGCCATACAGAGGTTATAACTGAAACAGGCTGGAAAGGTAAATGATTCACTAATGAGAAGCTGCCCAAATTTCCATGGTTTCTTATAGAACATAATTGGAGTATTTGAGTCCTTGGTCACCTTTCTCACTTATGTCACGGTGAATAACTGTAATAAAGGGGTGGTAAAAAGAGTGACATTAAACAATTCCAGTGTTCTGTACCAGAGGTGTGGCAGGCAAAGCCAGACAAACACTAAGGGTTAAAGATTCAGCTCTAAATTCTGATCTTTTCTTCATGTGCCACCAGTATGTATTTTCTTAGTCGCTTTTCTCCAGTATGTAGTGAAGATAATTATTTCTTTTACATATATTGTCAGAATTATTTTATTTATTTCCACAGAAGGGGTTTTTTTTTTCAGTCCTAAGATTAGTATTTTCTGTTATGTATTACATTCCTATGTGGCTTTTAAGCATAAGGCAAATGTAAAGCAAACTGCAATTCATCAGCTTTGCCAGAGATACAAGAAAAAGTGTCATTCCAAACATCTTCCCTGGCAGCCTCTCTGTTTCTATGCATTCTCCAGCTTTAGATTTCTAAGCTATTGGACATGATAGGTAACCTGATAATGTGTCTTTAGAGGACTGGAGGCCATCTGAAGTTGCGTATATGAAGATAATGTATTTATAATGTTCAGCCTTCTTATTTTCATCTCTTCTGTCTTTGAATTTGTCTGTAAGTGGGATAACTGAAACTACCATCACAGAATCATAGAAATAACCAGGTTGGAAAAGACCTCCAAGATCACCCAGTCCAACCTATCACCCAACCCTATCCAATCAACTAGACCATAGCACTAAGTGCCTCATCCAGTCTTTTCTTGAACACCTCCAGGGATGGCGACTCCACCACTTCCCTGGGCAGCCCATTCCAGTGTCATTCACTCTTTCTGCAAAGAACTTCTTCCTAATATCCAGCCTAGACCTCCCCTGGCACAACTTGAGACTGTGTCCCCTTGTTCTGTTGCTGGTTGCCTGGGAGAAGAGACCGACCCCCACCTGGATACGACCTTCTTTCAGGTAGTTGTAGACAGCAATGAGGTCACCCCTGAGCCTCCTCTTCTTCAGGCTAAACGATCCCAGCTCCCTCAGCCTCTCCTTATAGGGCTTGTGCTCCAGGCCTCTCACCAGCTTTCCGTTGTGAATGGTAATAAATTGCCATTGCAGTCGTTATCCAAATGGTCTTCTCCTAGAAAAGCAGATTTGGTAAGGAATATCAAATGGAGTCTCTGTGGGAAATGGAAGTTGAATGGCAAAATGATGTAACATACATAACGCTTATAGAAGTTGTGCTACAATTTATCAGAGTTAACAAAGTATAATCACAGAAACAGGAAATTTGGGAGTAGAAGATAGCTCCAGTGTGGTATAAAACTGATAGAGTCTCTCAGAAGTTGTTTTGTTTGGTTTGTTTTTTTTCCATTTGTTAATGTGTTTGTTCATGATGTGTATCATATCAGTAGATATTCCACACATTTTTAAGGTGATTGCTGCTATTTCAGCAAGTCTTGCTACTTTTTATATTCCCTTGTTATTCTTAATGTTCCAGCTGAGGTGTATCTCAATAGCCAGGATTAAATTTTTTTTAGATATTTGGCATTGTTTACCATGGCAGTCCATCCAAGCAACAGCTTGTTCTGCTGTTTTTTCTTCTTCCCTGCCCTACCTCTTCCTTCCTCTGCCCTTTCTTCTGCTTGCTCTTGGCTATACAGTCCTGGCCCATCCTTGAACTAGTTCTGAGCCATAAATGAGCTAGTTTATCTTTCCTACGCAATATAAAACATATGAAACTTTTTTTCCAGATCATTTTCTGCCATTTCAGTGAGTTGCAATGGAAGGATCTGACAAGTGCCAGAGGAGATCCTGGCAAGCAGCAGGATGGCTGGAAAATAATGGTCTGTGCAGAGGGATTTATCAGTAATGTCATGAGAAGCAAGTCTTAACAGCAATGCATCTGTTTATTCTGCTGACAGATTGTAGAGGAAGTGTAGGTCTGCACAGAAACACCTGGTCAAAACACACCAGTTGGGTGAAAATGTAGGCTTTGGAGAGTGTATGTCAGAATGAATGCAGCCAAAACTGGAGAGCAAGCCCTGCATGGCACAATGGAAAATACTTCCCTCGTTAACCTTGGCACTGTTATTTCCTTTCTACCCACAGGAAAAGTTTTCTCTTCCTGGACTTTGCATTGTGTTTCCCTGAAACATCTCACTCTCCCTCATGGAAATTATGCAAATGTCAGTGTGTGCACATAAAAATTCTGACAATGGCACAAAAAGTACAGGACTAAAATAGGTTTTATAAATCATTCTATGTAGCAATATGAGACCTAATTTCCTTCTTACGTATCTAAATTATTAGGGGATATTTCTGCTTACCAGTCTGCAAAAGTCTCATTCAAAATGTGGCCTATGAATTCTAAAGAAGTAGGTGCACAAATTTTGTCTCAATGATGAAGTTAAAAAAAAAAAATCCTCTGATCTAAAAGCAAATTAATTTACTGCCTCGCATCTTTTAACAACTGAAGGAACTGCTTTCATGTTTCAAAACAAGCTGACTTTCTAGCAGGGGCCAGGCAAGAAGCTTTTTGCCAAAGGTGAATGGCTTGGAAAACTCTTGAGTGTGTGTGAAAAGGGAAACAGTGGAAACTATTCTGTGTTTGGAGCGCGCTCAGGCGCTGGAAAGCAGCTGTACATAAACGTCAGCCTCTGACTAAATAGGTCTGTATTCTACATATATAATCAGCCTCAGTTTGCTCCCTGTTTCATGTCCTGCATGCAGGTTGTTACAGTCACTGAAGTCAATATATAGGTGTTAGTCTTTTAGTTGTCTAGAGCTTCCCAGCCAGCAGCGAATGAGGTAGATGCTATCCCAAACCTAGCCATAAGTGGAATTCAAAAAAGGAAGCCTAGGTGGATGTCCTGGGATTTTATCCCATCTTTAATAGTGCATATACAACTCCAAAATGTAGAAAGAGAAGTATTTGTTTTGCAGACTCTGCTCTCCTCTTCTTGCTTCATTCTTCCAGCTGCTTGCAATGTTCCTGGGTCCAGCTGAGTCCCTGTTGGGTGCATGTGCAGAAAGCTGGGGCTCTGCAGTAGAAAAGGGTGCTACAGGCCACCCAGCTTTGTGAAATGGAGGTGTCCCTTTGCCAGAGAATCCGATGGGCAAGGATTAGATCCATCTTCTGTGAACATGACTCCAAAATTCCTGGAAAGGAAGCACTGAGACCTTGCAGCTTGTAACACCATCAAAGTCAGTAGAGTTTCTCCTGGTGTTCTGCTTGATGGCTTGAGGTGCTAAACTGTGACAGAAGCCATTCACAAATGTCTGTTTTAACATAAATGTGCGTTACATGTTGCTACATTTATACTTCAGCTTTCCATCAGATTTTAAGCTCATCTAAGAACTCCTGGGATGTAAGAGGCAGGTATAAATCTCCTGAAACTGACTGCCATTTGTCTGACAAGGAAAGTTAATAACATTAGTCTTTGAGGGAACTATAGCAAGAAACATAAATAGGAGAAGAACACTGTGTTCCTTGTTCGGTGTCTTGCACCAATCCTGACATGTGAGTGATCTACCAACACAAATATTGTTATCAGATCAAATCTCCAACCAATAATAAATCACTCCTAGCATTAGCAAGGCTCTTGCTGTACAGTAATGTGACCTCCAGTCAGGAAGAGAGTTTTTTCTTTGTCAGAGACGCACTTAGTAAGAGACAAGTTGCACCTATACTTGGGAGATGGGCATCACAGATTGGAAAAACCAACAGAGGTGTGGGAAGGTGTAAATTTATACAGAACACGTATGGATGATGTTATCTTCCAGCTACCCAGAACAGCTGTAGAGGCCAGTAAGTGTTTACAAAACAAAGCAGAAGTGAGCAGACAGAAGATACTGGATGACATATGGGTTATACTTCAGAATTGGACATTATTGATTACAAATGGCTCACTGCTCTTTTACATCAGCAAAGGTAAACCTTTCCATACAAACATGTGTATGACTTGAAAAACTCATCACAGACAAATAATGAAACCTGCTTTCAAAGTTACTGGTGTTTCCATCTACAGGGAAAAAAAAAAAGAAGCAGAACAGTCTTTTCATCTTAAAAACTAGTTGAGGATAATGCTTAGTGAAGAAACCCTAGGATAATATATGAGACTCTGATTTGCCCCTTTGAAATGAGCTGCATGTGGAAGAGTGAAGTTCTGTACTCTCTTATTTATAGACATCTATGTGGTAGTGGGTGTTTTGTAATAATTGAGTGTCTACATGCTATCAGCAGCCATCAGTACATTTCAAATAGAACCCAAACCACAAGCTTTAGGGTTTTTCCATTCCCTCCTCTGCATGTTCCAAACCTTTGTAGTCCTAGTCGTGGGCTATATCACAATGGGCAGATTAAGCATTAGCAAGATATACTGTTTCCATCAGAAAAAATAAGAAGTTTTTAGTTCAAAATTATTGGCTAGGGTTAAATTGCTTTGAAGTCAATAGTGAGAATCTACTGACCCTACTGCAAGGTTAATTATTCCAAGAAATCCAGCACACACATTCAGAGTTATGTAGCTAGAAGTATCAGCATATCTCAGAACTAGAGAAAAAATACCACATTAAATGCACATATTTAGTGTTTGTGTACTGAGCAGGAAAAGAAGGGTGTACAGCACACCCAGAAAGAGCAACAGGGGAAAGAGAGAGGAAAGGTAACTTCTAATTTGTGCCATGAAATTGCATCTGACAACAGAATGTGTCCGTTTATGAATACTGTAAATAAGTCTGAATCATGGGGGGAAGTAATTTAGAAAGGACATGCACTGTTAGATGTACAGTTGATGGCAGAGGACGTTCCCTGTACTTTCTGCACTGTACAGAGAGGAGGAAGGAAGGGAAGGTTGCATGAAGGCAGCGCCAGGCAGTCAGGATTTCCTCCCCACGAATATCTGGTGTATGTCACAGAGCATTGTATGTTGCATAAATAGATATTGCATCAGTGCATCAGTTAGACATGTACATCTGTGCCAAAAGAACATAATCATCAGTACAAAAACAGCATGCAAAAGAAATGTTTGAATTGTGATTGCTTGTAAATTTTGCTTCATCTTCCCTGATTACATGCATCTAGACATGGTCTTTAAATCTAGGATTCAAGTACACTTGAAGTGCATACTGTTGTCCTAGTTTGAACACAACTGCAGCCAGCTCGTACCTCCATCTCTGTACAGACCATTCACAGGTAGATGACATGCACAATCCACTTGTAACTGGTATTTTTTGGTGCCCTTCTGCATTCTCTAGTTTCTGTACTGCTTTGCCGTTGCACAGTATAAACATAACCTGCAGTCACCTTTTGTGCCTTCTCATTTTCTCCCCAAACAAGAATGGTCTGGCCTGGACTTTGCAGTAAGCTCTGATGTATGAGCAATATATCTCCAGTGATGCAGGAAGGGAGTCACAGCCTCTCAACAATCCAGGCTTGTTGGTAGGAGGAGTGTGGGGCTCTACCTTCTATTGGAAGACAGAAGTGCAAAGCTTTACACAGACCAGAGAGTGTCAGTCATTTAACACACAGAGAAACCTGTGGCTGCAGGGTGGTGCCCGAGCCAGAGCATCCAAGCCTATACCTGGGTTTCCCTACAGAAGGGGATGGCCAGCAATGGAAATGTCTTCCTACCTTCTCGTGCAGTGGCTTGCAGCACTGCTCTCCAGCTGCATGGCTCAGGCACGAACTCTTTCAGCTGCTGTCAAACTCTCCTCTCACTTTGAAAAGTATCTGTGATCCAGTTTCCCTGCGGAGCCCACGCACCATTTCTCTGGAGCCCAACAACAGCAACAAGAGCAAACTGGCACTGGAGACCTTCACTTTGTAATGCTTTGATAAACTGTCTCAGAGATTTGTATGTCACAGTAGCAGTTTCACTGAAAGAATAATCCAAAGTACTCAAAGCCTTTAAGGAAAATATGGCAAGAATTTAAATCTTGTGTTGCAAATGTTGTTTGCAGCATTCCTCAGAGAATTTATTTATAAATAGTGTTGTCTTACATTAACTTCTTGTGCACCCAGTCCTGCCCTATCCTCTTTCTGGCTCTTGAAATGTTTAGATAGAAAATACAAATATATCCTATCATGCTTACTTGTTTTCTGTCTCTTGCATTTACAAAGATGCAACAAGGTTTGGAGCTAAATTACAGCAGTTGTTTAAAAATGTGCAGTTTCACAAAGACTCTTGCGTAAAATGTTTAAGTTCTAGGTTCTGCTTGTGCTGTACCTTTGCTTTATCTAAATTTTTCTTCTCAATGTCATCCTCGTGGAGAGCCTTTGAGTGATTAAACAGTGATGTAAACCAAACATCTTTAGGCAGTTACATCCGTGTGCTCAGATCCTAAATACATGTAGTTGCAGATGTAAGATCTGGACAGTACACTCCAGGAAAAATCTGCCTTTACCTTGGGATTCACTCAGCATCTGTAACAGCTTCCCAACTGGTTCCACAGGTAGTCTCTGCAAGGCAGAATAATGGTTGCTAAATGTGATTAACAACACCCAAAACACCCTGAAAATTTTTCGTAACATCACTAAGATTACACAAAAAGCCCTCATTTGTGAGGCCTCTTGGTAGCTGCACTGAACTAAGAACGAGATGTTGCAGGAGAAGCGAGAGGCGCCAGCGCCCAGCAAGGGAGGCACGGGTGTTGCAACACTCCCTGGAGATGTGACCAACCCCCGCAGCCTCTTTCGGCACTAATTGTGAAATCACTTCTTTGGCCTCATCGAGGCAGTTCTTACTTATTCTTGCAGCGTCCACTGGCACTTTGTGTGTACCTTGCTGTGAACACAGGCTGACACGGGACCTGCTGTCACTGCTGCTGGCAGGGGCTGGGAAGTGGCTCTCCCCATGGGACAGTAACAAAGACCAGAGGCTGTTTCACCCCTTGTGCTCACGCACTGGTAGATGTTAAACAAACAATGATGCAGTGCCTGTTTCTGGATTTGCACACAGCTCCACACTCATACATCACCTCTGCTGTGTGTCTGGAGGTTTTTCCATGATGTGCCTTTATTTTGGCCGTTTCATCTGATTCTCTCAGTCTGAAGCATGAGCTTCATACATCAAAAGGTGATCCCACCCCCATCTGTGTCCATAAATGGTATTTAGATTTATAAACCAAGTAAAAGGCTTACTATTTTAAGAAGCTGCTGCTGAAAGTCTGGCTCCGATCCTCCACAACTAGGTATAAATAATAATTTTCAAATGTTCCACAGTGGTGAGAGTCTGTCACCTTCCAGCAAACCTGTGCACTGCAGCAGCAACAGGGGCTCCAAGCAAAGGCAATGACATTGCAGCATTTTATGTTGGTCTTAAACACTCAAAATAATAAGAATTTAAAAGTAAAGACCTTTTAAATAATAAGAAAAAAGAGTATTTACATTGGAGGAATATTGGGGGGGAGAGGGGGAAGATGTTATTAACCTCAAAGTCTTTTTAGTCTTTTGTGCTTTTTTGGAACTTGTATTTCAGTCTCTGCTCTGCACCCACAAATCTATAAACACGTTTTTAAAAGAAAACTGTGTCACGTTAAACCACAACAACAACTGGGGGCTCTCATAAAAGCAAAAAAGATGCAAGAAGTTAGAAATGCTGCCTCTTACTCTGCATCTGGTTCTAAGCTCTAGACTTTGGACTTGATGATCTTTGAGGTCTCTTCCAACCTTGCTTGTACTGTGATACTTTCACTTTCTGTTTTCCCTTGCCCAAACCTTGTCAAACAATCTCACCACAGTGCATTACTAAATTACACACTTAATGAACATGCCATAAGTGTTTTCTGCCACTCCTCTGGTGGCAGTGAGAGGCCAGTTCCTCACTACCCTACCTTAACCACTCTACTCAGGAAGCTGTGTCACAAGGACGTGTCTGTGCCACCTTAGCACAGGCCAGCTGACATCCGTAGCTGTGTGCGATGACAACCCCGAGTGAATCAAAAGGGAAGGGCAAATTTCAATATGTATATCCTGGTGTGCAGCAGTGACTGCTATGGAAAATATTAAGAAGCAGCATAATGAGCAGTGTCTGTGGGAGTGCTGGGTGTACGTGGGGCTTCACTAAAAAAAGCCTCATGCCATCTGACAATCGTTTGAGTAAGTCTGAAATCTAGAGAGTGAGAACAAAAGACTGTACCTAAGCCTTCCGGCCTGGCTTTGGTGAACAGCAAAGCAAACGTGCAGAGAGCATCAGGTTTCTATTCTTAAAGTGAACATTTCTTTTGGTGTTGTATGGAGTGATGTGGGAGCACTGAAGGGTGCACCTTGCAATAGTATGGGCAGGGTGATGGAGAATCAATTCAAGTGCCCACTCCTGTAGACTGGAAGTGTGGGAATGTGCACAGACATCACAGTGTAAATAGCACCTTCGGGCTCACTGGGACATGCACGTAAAGCATAATCAGCTGCAACCCTGTGGAGACTGGCAGCACAAGAGGCTATCAAAGCCCATTCTGTGGGTCAGACTCCGGGTACTGTGCAAACATCTCCTATGAGAACTAGGCACGTAGGTTTAATGCCTTGTGCTATCAAGGATTTGAGAGTTCTGACTCACTTCTTAACCTTTCAATCATCTAAGTAGCTGGAAGCAATGAACAGGTTTGACACCCTACCCTGCCTCACCACACACTCAAGCCTCAACCCTATTGCTGATCCTTGTGACATCCACATGGAAAGGGACACTTTCAGCTCCAGGAATGACAGAGCTGGCATCCTGCTGAGGGTGAGAATGCGTGTGTGAGAGGGTAGGATTGCAACACCCTAAATATAGATGGGAAGTCCCCAGCTACACAGCCGTGGGACTACATTCCAGACTCTGACAATAGCACACCACTTTCAGACCACATTTTTGCAGCACATTGCTGGTTTTACTTCTTTATCAAGTAAGTGCCTTGCATTATGCTGCTCAAGCCTTCTGTGTGATAGCAGCTTCAATATAACATAGAAACAGACCTCAGACTTAAAGTTAGGCAAGTACTTTCATGATGAAATGTATGTGCTTATCTGTGATGTGAAATAATTTTTTCCTGGGCTCTTGTAGTGAGTGTTCAGAAAGAGAACCTTTAGTCACTCAGATCGTTACCATTTGTGAACAGCTGCATTTTTTTCCTTTAGCTGCACAACTCAGCACCTGGCAGCACTCGCAGTGTGTGCTTACAGGAGTGTGCAGGAAGGACAGATAAAACATGCAGCTCCTAATCCCTAATTGCAACCTCAGTAAAAACCTTGAGAAGCTTTTCAGCTTTTCTTTAACCCCTTCCCAGATCTTCACGTCAGCTGCACCCCCTAACTTTTAAGGGTGCTCTGCACAATGAGACAAATCTCTGCTCAGTCCTTTACTCAGCATGCTGAAGGTGGCAAAACACCTCTCTTTTCATGCCTTGGCTGCAAACCACTGCTTGGTGATTTCTTGCAAGCATACTATCAGTTCTAATAATCACGCAGCCCAATTTTTTAAAATTTAATTAATATGGATAGTCATGTATTAAAGCTGTTGATACTTTCAGCCTGTGGATGATCCAGTGTGTAATTACAGAGTGTGCAAGGACATGCTCCCACTTGCTTGGTTTAGATCTGCCTCCCAGCAGAGGCAGCTGGATGCCAGAGGCTTCCCGTATTGCATGAATCAGGGAGAGTTTGTCTTGGGATTTTTTTTAACTTCTCAGCACTGTTTTCAAAATTATAAACAGATCCCTCTGCCATGCTTTTTTCTTAGCTTAGAGTATTAAACCTCCTCAAAACTGACTGTCAGGGAACAAGGTGTGAAGCCCTTCCCAAGAATAAACCCTCCACTGGCTCCTGGCCCCGTGCAGAGATGAGCCAGGATCTGATTTCACAATCTGCGTCTTTCTACTTATCATCTTGTTCCCATGGGTTTTTCTGTGGGAAACAAATCTCTGAAAGGGAAAGTTGTCCAATGCTGTAACGGGATTTCTCTTAAGCACTGGCTACTGGAGGCAGCGTGAGTCCAGCAAAGCCAATGCTGTTTTTGAAAGCTATTCTGATGTTGCCTGGGGATTTTGTACGGTTCTTCATTTTCCATCTAGTCCCAGTAACACATGACAATAGAATAAGGCCTAGTCTTAGGAAATTGCTCTGGAATTAGCTCAGGTTTGGGGTTTGTTTTTTGTTTTTTGGTTTTTGTTTTTTTTTTTTTTTAATGTAAAGCAATTCCTGAACATCTCTGTTTCTGGAACCTTCTTCCAAAAGAGTGCTCATTTTAGCTTAATGTGATTCTCTGAATGGGCTAAACTAAGTAAGGAAAAGACAACGGAACACCAGCACCTGAACATTTCTATCCTGGATCAAGGATTGTGGAATATTTTATTCCACATTAACTATTCCAGCAAATTCTCCTGTGAAGATGTTTAATGGAACTGTGGAAAGAATTTTAAAAGTTGTTTTCTGTTTTGTCTTTTTTTCCAGTAAGCTAAAGCATCACTGTAACCTCACTGAATTGCTTCATATTTTCCCAGACTAAGGAACAGAGATGAATATTTTGGAAAGAAAAGTCAAAATTTCTGTTATGTTGGCATTTATAAATGCCAGTATTTACACTAATCATCAGTGCCCTTTTGCAAAATCATGTACTCTGGATCAAGGGTCATCTTTGGAGTGGCAGGAGTGGAGTGCTTTGGTTTGAGAAGCAAGAAAGATGTAGCAATAATTTTCCTTTTTGTAACAGAAGTGTGCCAGCCTTGTTGTATGACAGAGCCAGCTCTAAGCCAGGGTGTGTTTCCTCATTTCTTTAAATATGTCCCCCAAATCTAAGCTATTTCACAACATCAAGATTCTCATCTCAGGTTGAGGGGGCTGGAAGATCTTCTAATTGCTCACCTACTCCCAAGAGTCATTATTGACCAGGTGACCATTTTTCAGCCAGCACTTCTTGGCAGGTATCTTTCAGGAAGCAAAGTCAGAAAACTGCAGAGCTGGAAAGCTGAATGTTGCCTGCAGGTAAATAAGAGACGGGGCGGGGGG
The DNA here is from genome assembly GCA_013399055.1 of Ramphastos sulfuratus. NCBI lineage: Eukaryota > Metazoa > Chordata > Aves > Piciformes > Ramphastidae > Ramphastos > Ramphastos sulfuratus. Next base: position 17,784 of record WBNM01008473.1, on the reverse strand, counting down.
CGGCGGAAAGAGCTCTAGAACAAGAGGAAAGGTGCAAAGCAAGATGCTGTCTCTACCAGGGCTGCTCCATCACCCACCTCTGCACAAGGCTGGCTACAAAAACATGTCAGGTTCCTCTACAATAGCTTTGACTGCACTTTGCACATATACCTAATTTGCTCAAAACAAATGGTACAGTACCCACCACAACATTTATGCTCAGTGCTACAGAAAAACTCCCTTTTATGCTCAGGATAATACTTTTTTCCTGAAGCAGCACTGATTAGTCTTGAAGATCAAAGAACTACAAGCAACTTAAATGTAATCCTGTAAGCTAAGAAAAACAGTTAATTTGCTTTTGTTTCTTGTGCCCATTGTTGTGGCGTTCCTCACATTCATTATTGTGTTTCTTCAATTTTTATATCGTAGCAGTTTTAGTGTAAAAAAAAAAAAAAAAAGACCCCTCCTCAGCGTATTTTGCTGAAACCTTATGAAATCCATGTACAGCCAAGGCCTCAGTGCAACANTTCTATGATTCTATGATAACTTAATGCCTCTGCGGATGATCATTTGGTTTCAGTTCCAGGGTCTTCCAAAAAGCTGAGCTTGAGGGTTATATCTATTTATTTAAATAGTTGCTATTTCATATATATGTCTTATTTTTTAAATAGCAAACATTTGTTTATTAAACACGATCTTTAAAGAAACACCTGTCTAAGCACTAACTAATATGATCAGTCCTTGAAGTAAACAGAATGACTTCCCTTTGCACCAGGTACAAACATTAATCAATAATATAGATATAGTACCTAACATCAGTCAGAAAGAAAAAAATATTTTAACCATGTACACAAGTATCTTGTATTTAACTCCCTGTGCTTTATTTTTGAGTCTAAGTTACAAATGTATCAGTTAGCCTTCTGTGTTCAGCAGATAGGAGGCCAATTTTTGAAGATGAGACTTTCCAGCAGGGCTTGTCTTGGGGAGATTGATCTCTACTCTGAGAGGAAGCAAGATGGAATTACTGTAGGTGTGACCTGACTGACCTGATAGTGGCTGAGCTTCCAGCACCAATCTGATTTCAGACCAACCCAGCATTTGTGAAAGGTTAATCAGAAATGTAAATGCTGACTGCCTGAGGAATCTTTCTGGAAAATACACATCAGCTGCTCCCACTGGGAGCTACTGTGGCGGTCAGTGGAAGGAAACTTGTGCTGGCAGCATGCAGCTCGAGATGTGCCCATCAGTAATGAGTGATCATCCAGTGATATGGAAAAGCTACATTTTGAAGGTGTTTCAAACCAGAAACTTACCTCCAAGGTCATCTCACAGTTGCATTCTGTCCCTTGGATCCAGCTTTTAGGGACCAAGAACAGATTTGCCGCTTCGTTTGGAAAAATATGACAGAGATAAAAAGGTATCTGACCTAGATGACTTCATTTAATCCTGCCAAGGAGGAAATGTAGGTGAAAAGGATTCCCTGAGTTGTGCAGCATTGCAGCTATGGCAGTAAATAGAAACAGTACTTAGGGAATCAGAGAAGATTGCAAGAATAGCAATAATTATCAGACATCAGGGTCTGGGAAAGGGAAATAACATGCTACGTCAAAGTATCCAAGTCTTTTGACATCTCTGAAATTGCAGCAGGGGTAAATCCCAGCCCTTCATTGCGCAATCCCCGACGGAGACTAATGCGTACCCTGAATCTTTGGGAGCTTAACCTAGGAGGTATGGGTGACTTAGAAACACAGATGCACCCTAGCATGTTTAATGAAACTTTAGAGTATTTTACATGAAAGTTGAAACCGTTTGAACAAGAACCATCAAAGTCCTTGCCTTAATCTGAGTTAGTGTGTTTGGCCTTAGTCAAAGTGTAAGTCTGGTAACTGAAGTCAATATTAACAACAGTTTCAGCTGCTGCTGCTACTGAGTTGTGCCTGTTTCCAGAAAATCATTTTCTCTTTTACAGTTAGTGTGTGAAAGGGGCAGAATATTCATAAACTACACAGAAGGAAAGCTGCAGCAAGAAAGCAAGTTAAAACTAACCCTTATCTCAAATATAATGGAAGTCAGTATGATCCTAACAAGTTTAAGAAGATATCACTGCAGTATTAAAATACTGCTGAAAGCAGTAAAACTACCTCCTGGCAGTGGATTTGCAGTAGAGAGTTACTCAATCTTGTATTTGTCTTACAAAAATCAATACATTGTAGACTGTTTTCCTGATTCTGTAACAGCATGAGGTTTACTTATTCTGGAAACTGCACTCATCACTGGAAAGCCACTAAATACATGACAATGTACTGCCGGAAGATAGGAATTTACATCACTGCTTTTCTAGCTCTGCTTGGAAATCACCTAAGCTGCTTTTGGAAAGCAATGGTGCTGAGAAGCTTTGTCTATTTACACTTTTGCCCTTTTGTTATTAAACCAATGACTCAGAACAGGTCATGTTGCCAATGTGCTAAAATTATTTTCAGGCCATAATTGAACCTTGGGCCTCCCAACAAGGCTGCTAAGTGTCAGGAGGTATTCAGGTGATCTCTACTGTGAAACCATTCATTGGATGTTAAACCAGTCAATGGGCCCTTCTCTTTTCTCAATAACTGACCCAAGGTGCCCCTTCCCTGTTTGGGCATCATCGTATTCACAGCATTGGTGATATCTGCTGTTTGAACCTCACCCACAGTCTGGGAATGTCTATGTGTTGCACCCACAGCCTGTGAATGTCTCCTGATATGCTGCTATGTGGCCAGTCTGACTGGGTTATCGAGGAAGGAGGGGCAGAAAATCAGCCATGCTATTTCCAGATGAATGGCATTCCTTGTGAGGATAGTGGTGATGTGCCAGAGGAATGTGGAGGAGGATTGCAAAGGGGAAAGTATGTCAAAACAGTGATGAGAGACTTGGGTCTCAGGGTTGGTCAGCCCCACCTTCCTGCATCTCGGGCCATGGGCCCCCATCAGCAAGTTCCTCTCTTCCGTATGATTCTCATTAGCATTTGGATGGCTGCAGGGTAAGCAGGATCAACAGTCTGATTCCATGGAAAACAAATCCACCAAAAAAAGAAAATTTCCTGACCAGCCAGTTTGCTCATCCAGCTCCGCAGCAGCTCCACAGCTGCTAAATCAGATGCGAGGGCAGTGAGGGACATGCAGGGACTGGGGAAGGGGAGGGAGCAGGGGAGTGCAACTGTTCCGCTTCCCAATAAAGCAGCTGCCACTAGTACGTCATACTGAAGTGTAACACAAAAACCATATCCTTCATCTGCCTGAGTAAAATTCCCTGAATCCATGCTGCTAGCATCACCCAACGGGAAGCCGATGCTGTCCCAGCAAAGGCATATCCTGTACCCCATCAGTTACCCAATGTGGCAAAGACTGAGAAGGATGTGACCAAACAGCTGCCATCCAGCTGTCCACATTGCTCAAGGCCCTTCAATGTGCACATTAATAGCCTGTTGAGATTTAAAAAAGGCTACCCAAATGTGCCTGGTATTGGTAAACTGCTATTAAAATAATCCTGTGCGTCCATTTGTGGTTATATCAGTTCTACAAGTGGCTTGTGCCAAGGTAAAGTTATTTGGGTCATACAAACTCCCACAGGCAAAAGCTACACTCTGTTGTCAGTGGAGCAGTAAAACAGCTGCATTATTTCTATCCTTGGGGAGTGCAAGCAGTGATGCTTCCACCAGCTCCTCTTGATCTGAGGAGGGAAATATTTCCTATCTGCTGGCAATCTGCTATCAGCTACATCCACACTTCCTTAGTGACATTTCATCCACACTCCTCTATTGTTCATGGCACTAAAAGCTCATGCAAACTCCACAGCTGGAATGTTCTTTGTCTGTAAATAGTACTTTGTTCTCATATTTTTTTTTTTAGTTCTGGTGGCATTGATTCCTGGTCCTTCCGTTGTCACCACCAACATCTGCCTGAGCCCAGCTTTCCCCGCCAGAGCAGCTGTGGGCCTGTGCTCCATCAGCCTGTGCTTACTCAGAGCAGCTGCTGCTGTCTTTAGACCTTATGTCCTAACCTGTCCCCTTGTTACTTACTGCCACTGTCATTAGTCACTTACTACTTCCTAGTGGAAAGTATGTTCAACGTGGACTCTCCTCCAAGTCCGTGCTGATTCTACCTGCTCGTGTGTAAACAGGGGATGATTCTCCCATCCTGAGGCTGCCGCTGAAACCTTTGCTCAGTGGTGAATCACTGAGCTGAAGCAAATGCTTGGCAGATTTGTTCTTCTTGCTAGTGGCCAGTCAGTCCTTCCACAACATCCTGCCTTGCTTTGACCATGCTGCCAACCACACGTCTGCCCTGATGGGGATGTGTTCTCTAGGGAAGACAATTCCTGTGCCAAGGGTACTTCTTCTCAGTCCCAGTACTCTAATTATGAACTGCTGGGCTGCAGCCATATGGCTGTTCTGAAAGCATACTGGTGACTCTTGGAGTGGTGCTTCAGAAAGCCTCACCTTACTTTGAGGTTTCTAGGTACTACTTCTGGGAGCTCCATATTACAACACGATTACAGACATACTCCCTGCTTTGCTGCTTCAGTTACACCACATTAGCTGAGATCTTTTGGATGCTTTAAACTGGCATCATTGCTCTGCACAGAGCTGCATCCTGCATATGTCACAATTAATTACTGATTTGGTTTCCTTATCTCTAACAGAGAGTGAGGTGGTGGTGATTAACCAGCTGATGGATGTGAAACTCCTTGCTCTGAAGATACTGGAGAAGGGCTGTAAGTGTCCCCTGATGCAGTGCTGGTGATCAGCTACACAACACTGACATTTTGCTGAGATGCTTCTCTGAGCACCACAGAGGGCACAAGTAAAGCAGTGTACTGGGATTCTTTGGCACCAGATCCAACACCTTGCTCCAACCTTTTATGGACACCGTAAAAAGGCAAACTTTGCTCACATAGGCTTTACATAATAATTAGTGTGGGTGAGATACATCAGGAATGTTGCAGGGCAGGTGCATTAGCTGGGATGTAGGGTACATCCCAGCCTGTGCAGCTGCTGCTTCATGCTTCTTTCAATGCTAGACATTGTAATTAGTTTTTTTCCTTGATAAATGTTTGAGTTTCTCATAGGAGCAAAATTACTGAAAGAGAACAGCTAACAATTTTATGTTTGCCAGTAGAGCTGATTAAGAAACATATTTCTTCTGATTTCATCCATGAAAAGAGAAGCCACTTTCAGGAGGGTTCCTCCATAATCAGGAGCCTTGAGAAAAAAATATGTGAAGAGATTTGATAAAGTTCTTGTGTGTGTGTGGTGTAGGTACCTTCTCCAGAATGTGCAGTACACAAGCACACCAGGGTTTATGCCATTCTAATTTTGGGGTTTGTAAGGAAACACACAAAAGGAGAAATGGTTTACAAGTGTGTATGCACTTCAGAACATGACACTTCATAAAAATTGTGTACTCTCATATCTTCTCAGAGCCAAACAGCTTCAAGACATTATTATGCAAGTGTAACATTTTAGAATATGGGGAAGAAGTACTTGGATGGGGAAGGAGTGAAAAAGAGAAGGGAGGTTGGCTAAAGGAGGGCTGGTGCTGTTCAAGCCTTTTCAGATTTTGTATCTAAGCACTTAGCTGAAATGCTGATCTCCAGTAATATGATTTGTTTTTCTTCTAGGTATTAAATGTCCAAAGACACTGCTCCATTCTGACCATGAGCTTTCTGAGGCATAGTGTGAAGGTCTGTCCTCAGTGACTGCTGCCAGCATCAGGAGGGTTCTCTGTGCCTGAGTGAAGCTCAGTTTAGCTGGGAACTGTTCTAGGATCCAATTTTCAAAGGAGATATGAAGGCAGATGCCAAGCATTGTTCTTACACTTCTTTCCAAATCTGCCTGCTGGCAGACTGTGCTGCTCCAGAGCTTCATTATCACAGTCCGTGACAATGGACCAACCGTCCCCCACTGGCAGCTCCAAAGCACAGAGAATACTCCACCTATTGAGAGACTAAGAGACCTCTGAACATTCGGGAAATTGCTTTGAAAATAAAAAACCTCTGCCATAAGGGCTTTTCCAGGTTTGGGGAGCATTTCATTTGTCAGACTACAGCAAGTGACTGCCAAGGATTTAACTTTCTCTGCATTAATAAAGTGTACATGTGGACTTGAGTATTGGGGGTAACTGAAGCATTTTGACAGCACCATGCAGGTGTGATGGCTTCTATCAGGACTGGAAGTTTGGCCCCAACAACAGTTAGCAAATGCTAGTGGTAGGAAAATCAAGAAGGTGATGTAATATATCGTTGTCTTAGTGCTAGCAAAAGACACATCCACTGTTCCTTCCTTGGTGACTTAAACAAAGTGCTGTATGGATGCTGAGCTGACTCCCAGTTTAGTGAATTCCTCAAAATGACAGATGTGGCCTAATTTCTAAGTGTCTTTCTAGAGACATAACCTTGTTGGAATTCCAGATGGAAACCGATGTAGTCCTTTTGTGTTGGGCTAACCCAATCTCTTCCCACAGCTCTGCGGAGCACCTTGCTTTCTTTTTTTTTTTTTTTCCTGGTTTTTTTCTGGGGTTTTTTTTCTTTCTTTTTTTTTCTTTTTCTTTTCCCCCTCCTTTAAAAAGATTAAGCCAAGAGGCTTTATGTGCAATATTCTGCTCATTTTCAGCAGCCACCTGTGTGTTCATACAGGCAACTGTTGTAACAAGTGTGATCTCCATAGCATCATACAAATACAGTCAGTGGGATCATGCAGCTATGTCACTTCGCCTTGTCATCTCTCAAACTTTGTGTCTGTCTCTTCCTAAGGTCACGGCTGATCTTTCCATCAGCTTTCAACTGTGACCCATTTAAGTTGTGCATTTATCTGGCATTTTCATCTTGAAAGGCTGCTGCTTCTGCCAAGTGAAGTGACTTCTCCATTTGAAAATAGAAGGACCCTGCTTTAAAATCCATCAGCCTGCAAGTAGGACAAGTGGCAAAAATGACATTTCGGTCTGACAGTGCCACTGAAGGCAGCTGGAAGAGTCCTGGACTGCCTGGCAGGCTTTCCTCCCCTTGCTCGGACGCCTGGTTCCAGTCTGCAGCCAAGTCAGGAGAGAGCTCAGCTTTGCACACAGAGCTGTTCGGCCTGGGCGGGCGCCAGGGCCGGCCGCCACTCGCCGTAGATCATCTCTCTGACGCAGTACGAAGCCTGCTGAGAGCAGGGAAACCTCTGACATCTGCCCGCGCCTCAGCGGCAATGGCACCAGGACAGCGGAGATGGCTGCTCGCAGCACCCCTTCGCCTCCGGAGCTGAGCTCCACCGGCCCCAGCTGGTCTCAGCCAGCCTGTAAAAGCAGCGGCTGAAAGAGGAATGTGATAGCACAGCTCCTCTGCTATGCACCTGCTCTGCCGTACTCCTGTTGTTTTGATTTCCCTTGGACATCCGCAAAGAGGAGGGAACACACCAGCTCAGTAAGAAGCCCACTGTGCTCCTCATTGCCTTTTCCATATCCGACTTTCCAAACCTCATAGGTACAGGATTAGTAACACATCCCCTGAGAGCCCTAAGGCTCCCATCCAAGAAGTCTTGAGGCTGCTCTCTGGTCTAAGTCTGCAACACAGAAACACAACTTAATCCCCAAGATCCCAAGTGGGAAGACTGAATGGGAAACTTAGGTACTAATTTCTGTCACTCAGATTCTCTTGAACCGAATATTTAATATTTTATGGAACATCTTTTAGTTGCTGCTCATGGATACTTTGTAGCCGTTGGAAACTGATCTAAATGATTATTTTAATGAAAAATTGCCAGAGGACTCACATTTCAAATTCCTAGATAAGATATAGTGGGAGTACTTTTCCTGCATTTCCATGCTGGCCAGCCACCATTTCCCAGTTACAGAGCTCAGGGTAATGCCAGTTAACACATCTACAGAAGTGTCCAAGGCTGATTGCTGAGAGTGTTCCCACAAATCCAGCTGCAGAGCCGCCTCAAAACTTCAGGCTGCTCTGGGGTGATGAGCTGACAGGCCCATATGGCTGGCACGGCAACCGTCAGAAAAAGACTCCTTCGTTATACTTGCCAGGACCCTGAAGACACTTAATGGCTTAAATTGCCCTGTGAAGACCCACCTGGGCACTCACCCACACCTGCTGCCCATTGCCTGGGACTCCATTTAAGCCCAGCCTAGAAGGTATCATGTTTCCTCTAAGCTTCCCTGTAGGTGCAGCTTCATACCTAGCTCTCTTACCTGGATGGATCAAAGACCAATGTTGCAGGTAGGTCTGTTACTAACTCTATTTCTGGTTTGTGTGTGGGATGGACTTTGGGTTGATGTAGTAGCTTTGCTACCAGGCCAGTCCCCATCTGCTGCTGCTCCATGAATTTGTTCCTGGGGCATGTGAGCCTGGGGATACCAGATACTGCTGTGCTGGTGGGATGAGGAGGAGTCATTGGCAACATTTTGCTAACTGAAGGAAGATGAATTTGGAATGCTGTCTTAGTATCTGATCAATTTCTGATGGATTTTTTTTCCCTCTTGAATAACAGTAAGTCAAATTTGGGGGAAAAAAAAAAAGTTAAAGAATTCATGAAGATCCTAAAAGTACTTCTAAAGGTCACTTTTATGCTCCATGCAAGTTGTGAAGGCTCCATGCCAGATGCAAGGTCTAATCCAAGAAGTGCTTCCACAAGTACATGCGTGCTTATAAAGTCCTTTAAACCGTCATTAGTGTCTCTTCTCCAAATGGAGATCTGGAATTCCAAATGGAAGTGCAGACTTTACAGTATTGCTACATTTTTCAGCCACAGCACATAAATACATGGAGCAAGAGCCCTGCATTGTCAGTTGTTTATTGAGTGGTGTTGCTTTCCCATTTGGCTGGAGTGGTGAGTCAGCATTGCTGTTGAGCTCGCCCTGTTCTTAGAGGTCCTCTCCAGCCTTTGGGCTAGAGGGCACTTGCTGAGGGTCAGATGCTTTAGTGTTGTGTTCTAAGAGATTATTTTCTGTTGTTTTCTTGATAGGATGGAGATTGCTCCTTCAGATTGTCCTATGCTGCAGTGTAGGCATGTGCCCTTAAAAAAACTCAAGCTGTTACCAGACAGCTGAAAACTCGTGACCTGGTTTCCCCAAATCATGAGAAAACTAGATAATTTTTGCTGATGACTGCCTAGTCTTTGCAATAAGTTCTGTTTTGGGGAGTTCTAGGGATGCCTCACTTGCAATTTCAAGTTTTCTCTATAATTTTAAAGGTGAGAAATGTATTTTTTGGTGATATGAAAGCAAGATGCTTGCTTGCATCTAGTAGCTAAGGAAAGCACCAAATACTGTGATTCTTGTTTAAAACCATTGATAAACAGAGGAAAATGTTGCTTTATTCCAGATCTGCTAGTGTTTTTCAGCAATTATAGATCCTCTCACTCTCTATGCCAACATCAGTCATGTTAGCAGTGCATGAACTGACACTGACCTCCTTGGGCTCACCAGGGTTCCCTGTGCAGCAGACAGCTGTACCAGCAGAGCTGGACTACCCTCCGGAGAGGTCCACTTCTCTCTCTTCTTGGGTTTTTGCAACAAGTCCTTTCTCTAAAACTGCTAAGCTTGTTTACAGCCTTCTTCAGGCATTGTGCTCCCTTTGCAGCTACTGTTCTTGGACTGTAGTTGCCTATCAGGATCCCTTCTCCTTGTTTTCCTGTCTGGATGGGCTCTCAGCATACACAAGGCCAGGAGAAGTTTTATACCCTTATGGAAGTCAATAAAATGACTGTGCTCTGGCTAGCTGTGTAGCAGCACCCTCACCTTGGCCTGTGAGAAGGAGCTCTGCTGTCCCTCCCTTTACCTTTCCCACACAGGTCTTTTAGCCATTGCTGTGCTAAATTGGCTGTGTACAGCCCAGTGGGACTGGGGCCAAGGAGTGAACTTCAGCTGGGCTGTGGAGGAGTGAGCAGTTTATTGTTGGCTGCCATTGGATACTGATAGCAGAGTACCAATTTTAACTGCAGCTGTCAGACTGCCCAAAGTATGAAAGGTGCATCTCTGAAAGCATTCAGTTGGTTTGGATTTCTTCAGGAAATACTCATTGCTGTCTTGTAGGGATTGCAGCTCTCCCAGTGTTTTTGCTGAAGCTTACTCCTGGGAGGTGGGAAAACAGGGCTTGTATCAAAACTGGAAAAGCAGTAACTGGAAGGAATGTTGTCTGCACAGATGTATTGCATTTTATTAAAAATAAGTGGTTTATTTAATCTTTCTTGTTGATACACTGAACTGTTTTGATGCAGAGCTTAGCCTTGAAACCAGGGCTCTCAGACACTGCAGACAAACTGTGCCAGGGATTCAACCTGGCTTGTCTGGTTTGCTACCTTGGTGGCATACTCTATGGAAGCTATAGTGCTGCCTGCACAGGCTTCCTAAAAGCTGGTATTCATGATTCAAATCATAAAAACACACCAGAGCAGCCCTCAGGCAGTGATACCCTGCCTAACGGCCCCACCTACTCTCCCCTTTAAACTACATACTGTGCTATAAGTACCTCTGGCACCTGCTGAAGTTAGAAATGTTTCTTTCCCTGAAACTAGATACCTGCCATGGTTAATTACCACATCCTAAATTGTCACAGGCTAATACAGCTTCAGCGAAGCTCCATGGAACTATTCCCGCCCTGGTTCTGAGTCACTAATACGTATAGCTCTGGCTATTTTTATGCTCTTCAAATTATGTTGTTAGATTGCAAAAGCAATTATCACTCCAAATGTGTTTTTCCTGGTTGTAAAAAAAACCTTTCTCTGTTGCAGCAAATTAGAGTGGAGATTTTCTTGTGCTTGTTCTATGTGAGATTAACCCACAAACAAGTTCAGCTCTCATAGCCCTGGAAATGGGGCAGTAGCAAATTGAGGGCTATACCAAATTTCTTTCCAGTGTAGATATAATAAATATATATCTCTGTGTATGGTCATATAATACTATATATCCTACAATCTCTATATGTATGAAGTAGTTGCTTTTGAACACTTATTTTGCTGTGTGAATGAAGTGGAAATTCTTGTAGTCAGAACATTCTTAATGCTTGGAGAACTGGGGTTGTTCTAGAAGTCACTGCTGTGAATGTATGTGAACTACACAACTAAATACTTAACCTGAGGAGTGGAGTCAAAATAGCTAGAGCCAGGACCTAAACAGAGATAAAGCTCAAACAAATGACAAAATAAATCAGGGAATGCTTTGGAAGTATGGTTGGATTTGATTATTTTAAAGGTGGGAGGTGTTTGGATTTTTGTTGTTTTGTTTTCTAGCCTAAACAGTGCTTTGATTCTATGCTGGTTTTGGATGTCAGGAAAAATTGACATAGAATTATGACCAGTAACTTTCCCTCTAAGGAACTCTGACTTAGTAAAAGCTTTTTTTGCTCTCCGGTGTAGTATCACCTTTCCTGGGTCTGTGGTTTTACTGCCTGACACTAAAGCCCTTCTAAGCCCTGTTTGAAGCAAAGGTTTGCCTGTATTCCAGGTAGCATCCTGTGACCTCCAATAGCAGCAACATTGCTGCTTGTGGCTGTTTCATGTGGAATCAGTGCCAGATTGTAAGGGACCCTGAGGATCATATGGTCCAACCTTTGTAGTAAACAGTGGTATAGTTGAAGTGAGATGGTTCAGCATCCTGTCAAGCTGAGTTCTACACCTGTCCTGCCTAGGGGAATCCAATGCTTCAGTGGCATGGTGCTGCTTTCCTGTTGTCAGGTGTAGCCATACGGGTGCCTTGCACTGTCTTAGAGATTGGGTTTATGGGCAAGGGGTTAAGACAGAGGATGAAATGGAGTATGTCTCTCTTGTTCAGCTTGTGTTAGACCACCCAAAATGAACAAAACATTACCTGGTTGATTACGAACTGCCTGCTTTAAAATTAGCCCTAGTCAGATCATGCCCAGGACATGCAGTCTTAATACTCTGGAGTCCTGTGCCAGATAGTATATCTGTACGAGCATAAAACAGACTAAGCCACAAAAGAAGCTTTGTATCAAAATAGTTTATTATAAACAATAAGAGACTTCACTGAAGCTTGCTGTCCTCAAGACAGAATTACAACATTGCAGCATTCAACACAATCAATCCATATATAAATATAATACTATACAGCTCCTGTTTGCCTTGGCCAAGTGTTGCCCTCAGTCTGGCATTGTGCAGCCCTGCTGACACAACCCAGCCCTGCATACTTCAGTTGCAGAACCTGTTCCTCTGGGAACCAAGTTATATTCTTGCTGCGCAGTGCTGGTACTGTCTAGAAGTTGAACAGAAACCAAACACATCTTCGCAGCTAGAGGCAGTTTTACAGAACCAGTGCAAACACATCAAGTGACTGATCATGGCAACACTGGTTGATGTTTAGGAAAAAATAAATATGCAACCAATTGCTCAAGTTCCCAGTACAGAGCAGCTTCTAGTTACAAGAAGGAAGCTCTAGTCTGATTTCAGCCTCAAACTACATGGTTTGGTCTGATGCATGGAGTCACCTTCCACTGCAGCACTCAGAAGTGCATTGCCAGCAGCTAGCTGGCACACTGCTGCCACCAGCTCTGCACACCCTTCAGTGTCAATGTTTGCCATTTGACACAAAGCTAAGTCAGTACTTTTGTCCTTGCACCATGGCAAAAAGTGAGCACTTCTATCTCAGTCTTTCAGGTCAGGATGCTGCCATGAGCTGTGGCTTGCTTCCGCACTAGCCAAGAGGCTTCTCCTTGCTCTTCTCCATTGCTCATGTTCCCTGGGCTGCCCTGGTGATAGGTGGCTTCTTGCACAGCTCCTGATAGAATTCAGATTCCAAAAACCGTGGATATGAGTTATTCTCCATCAAGCTGTAAACTCTCTTCTGTGCTGCACTGAAGCAGGTATGAGTGGCTTCTTGAATGTTCTGTGCAATCATGTTCTTGGTTTGGAAGTCAATATTTATCTGAAATTAAAAAGGACATTTACTTTTGAGGACTCAAAGTGTAACATCATAAAGCTTCAGAAGAGGTACAAAAAGCAATACCCTATTACTATAGGGTCACATTAATGACATTTCCTTATAGGAAAGTTCTTTGATGTGAAACCTGGAGTAATTTAGATATACTGTTTTACAGTGTGAAACTCAAATAGGTTAGTATTCAATACAGCTGTTCACTTCTCCTAGTTAAGATGGAAATCCTAGAATACTGCTTGTGCCATTTACCAATTTGGTAGGTAGGGAGAAAGTTACATGCAGACACAGATCTTAACAGTTAACATGTATGGACAATGCAGTTAGGCATCTGAATCTTAAACTCAGTTCAGAGAAATAAAAAGCTGTAAGAACTCCCAGAACAGAGCACTTATGTTTACATGGGTTTTCTTTACCTCTTTGGGAGCTTCTTTTTCAATGAAGTCATTGTAGATTTTTTTTGCTTTTAATGTCAGCTTCTGAGGTGACTTGGTTTTCTTAAAGTCCTCGCAGGCCAACCAGAACTCAATATTCTCTTCACAGAACTCAGACTTCAGAAAAGCTCGGAAAGCAGCAAGACCATCTAGGGAAAGAGTAAAAAAAAAAAACAACAAACACCACATCAACTTACTATTTCAGGAATCTTAAATTTACCCACTGGTTACATCTGTTTTTACCCAAACATTCTGCTGTAATTCTGGCCTGTTTCTTTCAGGGATAGCAGAGCAATAACATTCTGCATTTATGTATGCAGACAAATTAACACTCTAACAGCTTGGCAGGCTTCACTCAGAATTAGTCATTTTTTTTGGGTCAACACAAAATGAAAGCTGTTTCTAGTCAATGTTCCCTTTTGTCTTGCCTGCATATACATGTTCTTAAAAAAACCCTCTCTCTAGATGGGACCTTCTATGATAACCTTTTTGCTGGAGTAAATATTTGATTGCACTACAAACCTCTGCAGTATTTTCTGCAATGGAAAGGGTGACTCAACTCCAAAATGCAAATAGTAATATTATTTCTTAGTCTTTTTCCTCTGCTGTTGAGCCTTTCCGTGAAGGGGTACAGTAAAGCCCTGAGATCATCGAACTTCTGTGTTGTAGAATCCTTCCCAAGTTATGTGAAATACATTTGTCTTGGTTAAGCAGTGAGCTCTGAACAAACGTGCTTTTCACTGTTTACGACACCAAGCTGATAAGTATGGCTTTAACTTCAAGGATTTCAGAAAGAAAAATCCACTACAATCTAGTATTCTTGATGTTTTAATAGCAGTTTACCTTTTTTTAAAAGAACACTTCTATGAAACTTTGCTTTAAATTCAAAGCATTTAACTTTTGAGTCCAGAATCAAAGCTATTTACATTAGAAATGCACAATGATGACATGGAAGGCACCGATCTCTTACAGACATGCCTTCACTTTTGAATCATACTTTTTGAAGGCAAACTTACATTTATTAGCAAGAAGTTCATCAAAGGCTTCTGACCACAGCTGGGCCTCCTCAGGGGAAGGTCTGCAGAAAGAGATGGGGAGAGCATTAGATTCCATTGCTTAAGCTTTACTGTTTTTGTAGAACACTTGTTACTTAAATCGTTCTCATAACTTACCTGAAGTAGGTGCGTTGTTTCCCCCCTTTCTTAGACTTAATTTTAGTCGAATTGGAAGAGTTCTGCAGGAAGTAGCTCAGCCTCGTTTTCCAATCTTTAATGCTGGAAGAACGAAGAGGAAGACGCATGTTACAAATGACAGCTCGAGAAGCTATAGACACTAGCTCTTTTACAGTCAAGAGCTGCAAACGCTTTCGTAACGCTGCTTCGCCAGCTCAGTACCCAGGGCGAGAAAACGGCTCTCCCTTCAGGCTCGCTCGCCAGCCACTGCACAGCCGCCCTACTCCCGGTGACAGCCCAGCCCCAGAGCCCTCTTCCCCCCACAACTGAGATAAACGGGCGAGTAAGGGCGGACACTCACATCGTTCGCTTCATCCTGCCCCTCTCCGCTGCCTCCTCTGTCTCGCCCCGCCGGCGGCCGCCAGACTCCATGCGCCCGCCGCCGCCGTGCTGCAGCGCCAGGAATACCGCACTCTGCATTGCGCCCGCCTCGCCCGGCCGCACTCCTGCCTGCTGCTGCCGCCCGCCTTTATAGCCAGCGGCCGCTCCGCCCCGCGGCCTCTGTCCCGCCCCGGACCCCCCTCCACTGGGAGGGAAGGCGGCGCAGCCGGCAGCCTACGGTGCGGGCGCTGGTTGGGCTGGATTTCCCGGTAAACCGTAGAGCAAAGCTTTACCTTTCCTCGAGATTGCGTCTTTCCCCCTTTATTTTGTTTTTAATGTATTTTCTCCTTTCCACCCCTTTAAAAAACTTTGATTGATTTCCCCCCGCCTCGCGATTGCTGCGCCTTCCTGGAAAGCCCTCAGCCGGGCGCACTGATACCGGTCCCTGCGGCGCGGGTAGTCCTTCCTGTGCTCTGTCAGCATCGTACCCGGCACTTCTCCAGCTTTTTGTTCATAAAGGCAATACAACCTCTGGAGCGTGGCCAGAACTCAGCCGAGGCTCAGAAACGACTTGGACACGTTTCTTTGTAAAACCAGGCAGCCGCAAATTGGAGTACCTGGTATTTTTGGTGAGCCCTTCTCTGCTAACCCAGGCTATTTAGCACTTTTAACAAGCTGCCTGTACACGGGTTTTATCTCTGTATGCTGTTGCCACCTACCAGTGAATTGTGTAAATTACGCCCAGTACGCGAAGCTGAAGAGGCAATGCCTCACTCCAGCCTCTGGCTTCTTGAAAAGGCTGTGTGGTCCTTCTTAGCAGTATCCAACTTGAAAGGTATCATGTCTCATGAATCTGGATTTAGAAACTGGTGGGTTTCTCGTTAGCTTGCCCTGCTTTACTGCCTTTCTCTCTGCATGTGGCTTCCTTTTCACAGAACTCCACAGCAGAGTACTGTTGAGAGGCTTTGATTCTCAAAATGCTGACTTCAATGCAACCAAACCATAGAATTACAGAATCATTTTGGTTGGAGAACTCCTTTAAGATTATTGAGTCCAACCATTACCTAACTACCAAGGCTGATGCTAAACCACACCCCTCAGCACCATATCTCTTTGTCTTTTAAAAAACACCTCCAGGGACAGAGATTCAGTTGCCTCTGAGGGGCTTATTCCAGTGTTTGAGAACCCTTTCAATCAAGAATTTTCTTATTAATATCCTATCTAAACCTCCCCTAATGCAACTTGAGGCCAATTCCTCTTCTATCACTTGTTACTGGGGAGAAGAGGTGGACCTACACTTTGCTCCATTCTCCTCTCAGCTAGTTATAGAAAGCAATAATATCTCCTCTGCCTCTTTTTCTCCATTTCCCTCAGCCACTCCTTGTAAGACCTGTCCTCCAGACTCTTCACCATCTTTGCTATTCTCTGGATGTGCTTCAGCACCTCAGTGGCTTTCTTGTAGTGAGATGATCCTTTTGGGTCATTCTGAATGATCCCTGTAGGTAAGCGCTGTAGTCTTACAACCTTTCTACTTGCCAGATAAGCACAAAGCTGCACAATGACATTTGCTTAAAGATGTATGGAGAAAATGAATGTGACTTGTTTTGTGAAAGCATTTAAACAGGGAAGTTTTTCAGTATTACCTGTTTTAAGTCCTTTGCAGTATATACTGATGGTCTGGTGAGAAAATTAAGTTCCATCCTCTAATTTTTGCCAAATCATTTAAAATTATTTTTTACAACAGGTGCCTCTTAGTCTTGCCTATAGCACACAAAACGTTTAATTGGAAATTATTATGTGTGTTACCATGGGAGGGAGGACATGTGGAAACACTGACATAAATAAGGTTCAAAGTGCTATAAAAGCATCAGTTACAGAAAATTTATAGGAATAAACTTTCTGAAAGATAGACCAGGGCAGGCAGTGCCTGTGTGATGGATGGAGCTGCGCTGACTTGCTTCCAGGTGCTGCCATCATCACTTGCTTTGAGTGCCAGGGTCAGACGAGCTGTGCAGCTGTGAGTGATTTTGTGTAGGAGCTTGCCAGGAGGTGCTGAACAGCGTGTAACGAGTGAGGATGGGAACACTCTCTGCACGTGTGAAACTTGCAGCATGCAGCCTCTAGACTGGGGGGCGCTTGGACTTAGAATAACAGATAGAAACTCAGCCCGGAGCCTTACCCAGGGCAGAACCTCTGTAAAGGATCAAATGCTTTGCAAGAGGAACAGTACATCCTCACCTTCCACCTGACTTGTGGGAGATTTCCCTGTTTTTCCATGTTGGTTTCAAGTTTCTTTTGTCTGATTCTGGAAGTCGATTGTAGGGAAATGTGCCTGAGAATAGTAGGAATTGAAAAACTTCAAAGCTTAGTAAGGTATAGTAAAGTTTTTTAAGCATTTATATTTTGGGGACTTATGCATACATAGCACACCAGAGATCCTGCTGATGTTTGAAGCCTGACAAAATGTGTCCTTGATGGTCCTGGAGATGACTTGCAAGACCAGAGCTGGGGTATTCCCAGCATTTGCCAAGTCATAAAGTTGGCAGTAGTCAGCATATGGAAAATTGCAGTCTGTACCATGTATCTGCCTTATACTCTTTATTTTAAACTTTTTAATGGCTGCTTTCAGATACTCATAAAAATGGAAGTGCCTGTTAGAGTAGTTATAACATTTGTATTATCTTTAAACAGTGGAAAAAATAAGTAGTGTTCCAGGTTTAAAAAAAAAAGCTGAATATGGAATTGTGAGGTTAGATGCCCTTATAAAACATACTTACTATAACATTTGGTTTGAAAAATATTTAGATCAAAATTAAATTTTATTGGCAATGTTACAGTGTATTTTTAGTTTACATTTTTATTATAGTTTTAAAGCACTAATACAGTTTTATATATTTTTAATATATA
>WBNM01008471.1:125597-276413 GCA_013399055.1 Ramphastos sulfuratus | reverse complement strand
GTTTATATATGACATATAGATATTTATATATTATATATTACAAATGTGCATTTAGAAGTTGTGCTTGGACTATAGAATTTTTAAACATCTATTTATTATATATATTATATAGACACTATATATATGTCTATATATGACATATATATCTTATAAATGTGCATTTAGAAGTTGTGCTTGGACTATAGAATTTTTAAACATCTATTTATTATATATATTATAGTTATATAGACATGTTATATAAACATATATATGACATTACATATGTATTAGATATATATTATAATCATGTAGACAACTATATTTATAATCTGCTCAATACTCAACATTTAGCAAGACAGAGCCATGTTTTTATTTCTGATGTGCAATCCTGATTGCTTTTTGCCCTTTAATTCAGGTTTCTCCTCAGCACAGTGCACTTTTTTGCTGAGAGCTTAGAGACTCTTTAAGCCTACAGACACAACACATGGCAGAATATTTATTACAGTTACAGCAGAGCTTCATGAACTAATTTGGTTATTTTCAAATGGGATTTATTTACAGCTGATATGCTTGTGGTGGGGAGTTTTAAAAATGATTGCTCAGGTATATCCATAAAGAACTGTGCCAACACAGACTAGCTGCTGAGAACATTTCCTTTGAATTCTTTTATGATACGCAGTGGTTATTTTTTTCAGAAAGAAAAGTTGCTCCTTTGGGGAGCTCTTCAACAGAGCTAACAACCTTTCCTATTATGCTATACTGCCCAGTGAAATGTCAGAACAAAAAGCTGAATCTGTGTTATTCAAATGTGTCTGAATTTATGTGACCCTGTTCAAATCCTTGTGGAAAAGGGTAGTAAAACAGGGATGTTCTCTACTGGATCTACATCACTGGTAAGGCTTAAAAATAACAGGAATATGGTAAGGAAAAAAATAAAGATTTTAAAGAATTTATCTTAGCTTAAGCATTTTACAGTGCTGGTTATAACTGGTTGTTGGTTATACACTGAGCAATGTGACCACACAGTCACCATTTTTACCATCAGCAATGGCATCAGTTTCTCAGTGTATGCATTGAACAAGGCACACTTTGCATCTCTAGGAATGGTCATTTGGATCAAAAATATGTGTGTGTATATATATACATATATATATATATGTATGTATATAAATGCATATGCATATATATGTATATATATGCATACACACATGTATATGTATATACACATATATATGTATATATATGTACATATGTATATATATGTATACACACACACACATACATATATACACATATATATGTATATATATGTATACACACACACACATACATATATAAATATATATAAAAATGTGGCTGGAAAGAGTTAAAACTATGTTTATGGTTTTTATTTTACAGGTATTAAGTAGTGGATAAAATGTGTCTGTTACTGAAAGAGTCCTAAATCAAAATTAAATATGAGAGGCATTTACGTTGTGCTCCTGCCTGACAAAGATAGACTTTTCTAGGTTGTTTAAATGAAGCTGATGGACAGCTTAGCTTTTCTACTCATGCAGCAATGCATCTGATTCTGTTTAGAACAGAAACTACTTAGTTCTGCTGTACTTGGAAGTATTAAATATTTTATCTGTCTTCGGACTTATTCCTAAAGTGGGATTTGGATGCGTAGAATCGTAGAAGAGCTTGAGCTGGAGGGGACCTTAAAAGATCATCTAGTTCCAACCCTCCTGCCATGGGCAGGGACAGCTTGCCCTAGGCCAGGTTGCTCACATAAAAAGAGCTGGTTCATGGTTACATGCACAGAGGCACCCATGCAAGTGACTTGCACCACAGAGCTGTTACCCCCAGCAAAAAGTGGGACATGGCGCCCAAGAGAGAGAGCAGACTGAGTCGTGTACCTTGCTGCATGAGAGCTCCAACTCCAAACCAGAAACTATTTAGCAAGGTAAAATTGTTTTCCACCACGTCTGAGTCAGGGTTGCAAGGGTGTGGATTATACCACTCATAGGGACTAAACCTGTGGTAATTGACAGAGAGAAAAAAAAAAAAAAAAAAAGAAAGAAAAAAAAAAAGAAAAAAAAAAAAAAGGAAAAAAAAAAAAAGAACAGATTTAAAATGCAGCCAGCAGAAAGTCTATCCAGCAAATCTGCTGCAAAAGAAAAAGAAAAACAAGAAAGGTTATAAAGAAAATAGTGACTGGGAGTTTTCACAGCATGACTGCATCATACTTAACAGTAATATTGAAAGATTAAAACTAAAATTTATAATAATGCTGCATATAAATTGGCTCTGATAGGTTCTGAGTGCCACCTGCAAGCATCAAAGCATCTGCTCTAGTAGCATCAATACAGTTAGGGGCACTTGGTACCATTTAGGATTAGGTTCTTATAACCCATATCTCAATATCTTGCATCTTGAAAGAAAATGTAATGCCTTAAGTCACAGTAACATAACCAGAAAAGAGAAAAAAATATAAAGATCAGACAATAAGGTCAAAGTTTTTTCTCAGCAAAATTATAGAGAATGAACATAACAGAAAATAAATAGTTGGTGGCAACAGTGGCATCATTAATCACTGCATGAGGAGATTAAACTATAAGTCACAGGAAAAAAGAAAGTAAAACACATTAAAGCAAAGTAAAGGAATTGCATCCTGTCCTGAGAGGTGCACAGCAGCATCCCTGGAAAGGCTTTCCAGAAGCAGCTGGGGACACTCACAAGCACCTTGCAGGGCCAGGCTCTGAGGAAATAAAACAGCATCAAACAAAACAAAAAACAGAAGAAGAGAGAGACAATGAAATTAATTATCACCAAAATAATAAGAATAAAGGTAGTCAAATGATGGCTGAGTTTGGTCATTGATTATACACAATCAGCCTACTTTAACTCATGACTTGGACATTGCTGTGCATCGTGCTGGGCTCACCCCTAAACATTACTTTATCAAGTGTAGCTCAAAGAAGCAAACATGTCTAGGTAAATTATTCTTTGTTGCAATTCCACTCAGGAAAAGTTTAGAGTTCTTTCTTTTCCTCATCAAATCTTCATCCAGCTTTCAATTTTAACTCCCATCTGCAGGATTATTTTCATCATTTAAGGAATTTAATCATCGTGCCTGGCCATAGTTGATAGGGACTTGGATTTCATGCTTAAATCTTGTATTCAGCACCAAAGATTTAAAGACAAAGTTGAGCAAAGAGCACTCCATGCTGGAGTAAAAAAAGTGAGATTCCAGAGCTGAATTACTAAATCACTGTGAATCTATTTTCCTAATTTCTCAAATCATTAAAGCCACTCTGTGAAAAACCCTGGGACAGGCATCCACTACCTATCACACAACCCAAGCCACACGAGGGATGCAGCTATCACTTCAGAAAATGCCTTTTTCTTGGCAACATTTCAAACACATTAAAANCCTGTGCTGGGGGCTCCAGAGCTGCACACAGGACTCCAGGCAAACCAAACCTCCCACTTCTATGCTCTCGATGCAAAGCTAAAACATCACTCGCCTAAAAGTCTGTGCTTGACAAAGAAAGGTTCCATTTGCTTCCCCAGAGTCATGGATGTACCACTCCAAAAAAAAAAAAAAAAAAAAAAAAAAAAAAAAAAANAAAAAAAAAAAAAGCAAAACCCAAAAAAAAAAGACTAATTAAACATTGTGACCTGAATTCTTCTGCTCCTTTGTAGGAAAACTTAGCGAGGAGTTTGCCATCTCATTACAGAGATAAGCATCTTCCACGTCACTGTGGCGTCAGTCCAACAAAACTTGGAAGCCAAGGCCTCAGTGGAGCTGAAGCAGGTCTTTATGTTCTTCTGTTGAGAGATACATGAAGATTAAACTGGAAAATATCTTGTTCTTGAGGACAGTGTTTGCTAGATAAAGTAAATACACTGCAGAGATTTGCAGGTGCGATACAGAAACATCCGTCTGGAGAGGGTATTTTTGGTGGCCGCAATTTCACTCCACAATCTCAGGCACAGGTTGATAGCTTTACCTTCTTGTCTGATATCTTATCTTGTTTAATTATAAAGGAATTGCTATGAAAAGCACCAAAAAAAAAATAAAAATAGTCCAGATTCACAAGAAAAGCAGCCTGACACAAAAGATAGCTTGAGGGAAAAGACAGACTGCAATCTGAGTCCTAGGGCTCAGACATAGCCTATAATTTATTTTTTATTCTTCAGTCCACAACAGAGGATATTTTTTTTTTTTCTGTACAGATACTTTGGAGGGTTTAAGAATGCACCAAAAAAAAGAAAAAAAAAAAAAAAAAAAAGAGAAAATAAAGAAAACAAACCTGGCCTGTTACAGGTAAGTATTGTCCTACCTCATCTCAATATTATACAATCACAGAATGGCCCAGATTGGAAGGGACCTCTGAGGTCATCCAGTCCAACCTTCCCACCATAGGCAGGGAAGCTTCTCAGCTGGATTTGGTTGTGCAAAACCTCATCCAACATGGCCTTAAACATCCCCAAGAAGGAGGGAGGCATCCACAACCTCCCTGGGCAGCCTGTGCCAGAGTCTCAGCACCCTCAGACTGAAGAACTTCTTCCCCAGCTCCAGTCTAACACTGCCCTTCCTCAGCTTCCAACCATTCCCTCTTGTCCTGCCTCTAGACATCCTCAGGAAAGACCCCTCTGCAGCCTTCCTGTAGGAGTCCTTAAGAATCTTAAGCTGCAGAGCCTTTTTGTGTGTTAGTTTTATGCTGTTCAAGCCATTGCAATGAATATTTGTGAATCACAGAGTTATAAATGAATTCAGGTTTGCTCAGGGGGGGTCACAAAACTCAGAATCCTGCCCAGGGTAATGTCATCCACTACTTCACAACAGCAGCTTGTCCACCCAGATCTCTAAACTCTCCAAAGACAGAAACTCCACAATGCCTCTGGGCAGCCTGCTACTGACTTTATCCATCCTAATAATTTCTTTTTTCCTTAGGTCATGCAGGAACCTCCCTTGTTTGGAAGCAGACAGCACTGCAGAGCTTTGGAAAGAGCAAGACTCCATCTCTTGAGGTCAGCTCCTCTTAGCACAGAACGCCTGGCAGAGAAACCTCTCCTGCCTGATGCCAAACCCAGCCAGCTCCCACCCTGCCTCTCTGCACAAATCTTGCACTTCAGACTCCAAGCAGCTTGGTGAGCCTTGCTCAAGTTCATTCATGCACTGGGGAGCCCACAACTGCTCACAGTATTTCACTATGGTACAATGGATGCTAATGTGGGAATAATCCCTCTCCTTGAGCTACTGACTACTGCTAATGTAAATGCAGAACTCTCCAGCTCAGTCAGGAAGACAAAGCAAAAAGGAAACTTCAGTGCTGAAGTGAGCTGATACAGTTTTGAAGGCAGATCTCTCTGATAGCTGATAACAGGTCCTCTTCCCATCTCCCCATCTCTGTTAGTGTTTCTTCTAACATTTCAGATACAGCCTCTTTAGCTCTAACACCTTCAGGAGCCTGAAATACTTGGGCAGGGGGGAAGAGAGAGACCTTAAACGAGCTCTGCAAAACCTGTGCTCTGCTTTTCCTCTGTGCTCTGCTTTTCCTCTGTGCTGCCCACTGAAAAACTACAATTATTTTTCCAGAACTATTGGTTGCTATAAGATGTACACAGGAAAGGAGAGATTTGTGTCAAATAAGATTCTGC
The DNA here is from genome assembly GCA_013399055.1 of Ramphastos sulfuratus. Taxonomy (NCBI): domain Eukaryota; kingdom Metazoa; phylum Chordata; class Aves; order Piciformes; family Ramphastidae; genus Ramphastos; species Ramphastos sulfuratus. Next base: position 270,785 of record WBNM01008471.1, on the reverse strand, counting down.
TTTAGAGACAATTTCATCATGCTAGAAATTAAAATCAGTGTGGCTCAATGAGCAGACTGAAGACCTACTTCAGAACTGCAGCATTTCATCTGCAAATTATTTGAGATAGACTATGATGTATTTGAGCTCTGCATTGATACAATGTTTGGAATAACAGAAGCTTGGTTTTGCAGGGTTGCTAAGTAAAAATACTACTCTCTCTCTCTCTGTGTGTATATATATATATATATGTATGTATGTATGTATGTATGTATGTATGTATAAAATCATAGAATCATAGAATCAGTCAGGGCTGGAAGGGACCACAAGGAGCAGCCAGTTCCAACCTCCCTGCCATGGGCAGGGACACCTCACACTAGATCAGGCTGGCCACAGCTTCATCCAGCCTGGCCTCAAACACCTCCAGGGATGAGGCTTCCACCACCTCCCTGGGCAACCCCTGCCAGGCTCTCACCACCCTCATGCTGAACAACTTCTTCCTAACATCCAGGCTGACTCTACCCATTTCCAGCTTGGTTCCATTCCCCCCAGTCCTGTCACTACCTGACAGCCTAAAAAGTCCCTCCCCAGCTTTCTTGTAGCCCCCTTAAGACACTGAAAGGTCACAATAAAGTCACTTGGGAGCCTTCTCCTCTGCAGACTGGATATATATGTATTAAAAAGAAAAGCAAAACCGAAATAAATAGAAAACCACAACGAAGTGCTCAGCTAATTCTCTAATCAGATATTGGATTTTGCAGTGCAGCCCCTGAGTGTGTGGGAAGAGCAGAAATGATCATAAACAGTGTTTGATGAGAGGTGAGGCAATCCTGGGTCTGGCACAGCTACAGAGAGCCAGGACTGAGCAGTGGAAATGAAGATTGACCACACTTCATACCATGCTGTCTGGTTGTGGAGCTTCTCAGTGCTCTTTATGTTGCAGTGCACGTAAAGGAGACTCACTTGAGCAAAACTGCCTTTCTATAGCCTGTGGAGGATGTCATGTAGGGGCAGAAAGTAGAAAACATCTCATGAGTTCACCCTTTGGGATTCTAGAATGTTCAGGTCAATACTAAATCCTGCCAGTCCTCCAAAGCAAGATCAATACTGAGAGCATCAACAAAGAGATCCATTCTTAGGCATAAACTTTCAGTGGTCTAGAGGGAGAGTGCTGCTTTTAGCCTCAGTAGCAGCCCAGTCTCAGACTGCTCCCTGGTAAGGCATCAGCTCTGCTCTACTGCTAGCATCCCAGGCTGACTTTTTATTTAGCATCTTGATTTGGTACACTCTGGGCACAGGAAGTCTTCTTGCCATGATGATAAAAGATTTTGTACCTTAATCCTTGACCCACAGGAACCCACTCCTCCTCTGCACTGCCCACAGTTGGAGGCACACTCAGGAACAGACTTATGACTAATTCTGGATAACCTACAGCAGGTTCTGCAGTTTGGGTCCCTAAAGACAGACACAACCCTACAGAGAGGCAGAGGGCTCAGCCTGGCCGACCTCAGATGTGATTCTAAATGGAACTGATTTCAGTTGTTTTCCTGAAAGCTGTTCCTCTACCATGCTCTGCACAAATTGATTCCATTCCAAGTGCACCCTCAATGCAAACTGAACCCTCCACCAGCTGAAGCTCGAGAAGCTGCCAGCTTCTCTTTGATACTGTTTTGTTTTCAAAGACATGCTTAATACAGACTTTAATACCTGCAGTTAAAGACCTTTTTAATTGAAAGTCTATGTTCTAGAGAGCAATACAGCTTGTTAGAAAGAGAATAAACCATAACCAGTGCAGATCAGAGAGAAGAGAAAATTGATTAACAGAGCAATATTTGCCCTTTTTTCCCCCCTCCATCATTCCAACACATAGCTGCCCAGGAATATCACACACAAGTGAATTTGTACCAGTTGGGAACACTCAGTTTTAGCCCTTGTGGGATAAAGGCTAACTGGCCCCTTCACTAATATTTCACACACCATTAAAGTTTTCTCTGCTGGTTTTCAGATATCTGCAAAATGAGCATGTCCTGGCATTAAATCATGCTCAGCATGGTACCTGTTCAATTCCTGCAGAGGACTTCCACCCAAAACCTCCCCAAAATATTTTTCTTAGGGTGTGGGGAGGTGCAGGCATCTCCTTTCTTAATTTTTGCCTAAGGATCAGAAAAAGCAAAGCACCTGGGATCTTGAAACCACAGATTGAATGTTTAACTAAAAATCCATCATAGCTATCAGTTGCTATTACAGTGCCTGGAGTCTAATTGCTGTTTAAAAATCCATACTGATAACTTCTCATCCTTATCTCACACATGATTCTGTCTTCCATTCTGTCCCAAATAGGGATCATATAACGACCACAGATAGGCTAAAAAAAAAAAAGCCAAATTAAAATCTCTATTCTGCAGAATAGTTTGCATTTGATTTCTGTTTTGTAATGTCAAAAGATTGACTGCTTTGTCTGATGCAGACAGAATGCTTCTGTTGATGGAATTCTGAGTAATTCACACAGGAGAAGGGGAGACTGACTGTAAATAAATGTGCTCCAAGTATGACTTAAAGGATTAATGAGATTAATTACTGGTAGCTGTGTTTATTTAAATTGCATCATTTTGAGTGATATACCAAGCAAACAGGGCTGATGCTGTGGCTTTGAAAATGAACATGTAAATCAGGAAGGGGGAAATGGTGCCACAAAAATGTTAGCTAGGGCACGAGCTATAAACCCACACGCTCTGTGTAGCTCAGCAATATACTCCCCAGGCACAGAGAGCATCTTATCCTAGCATTATTTCAGTCCTGACAAACAAACCTGGATTCTTTTCCATCATTCCTTCACTTTTCTTGGGATAAGAGCCATGAAGAAATGTAAAAGAAAGGCAATCACCTGCTCCACAACCAGCCCAAGAAAGGGGCAGACAAAGCTTGCACTGCAAAGCCCTTAGCACAAAGACCTCACAAGGCTTCATCTTAGAACCCTAGGACAAAGATCTCACAAGCTGTAAGGCTTCATCTTAGACCCTTAGCACAAAGATCTCACAAGGCTTCATCTTAGACCCTTAGCACAAAGATCTCACAAGGCTTCATCTTAGATCCTTAGCACAAAGCTCTCCCAAGTTGGAAGGCTTCATCTTAGCACCCTAGGACAAAGATCTCACGAGTTGTAAGCCTTCATCTTAGATCTTTAGCACAAAGATCTCACAAGGCTTCATCTTAGACCCTTAGCACAAAGATCTCAGATTGTAAGCCTTCATCTTAGACCTTTAGCACAAAGATCTCACAAATTGGAAGGCTTTATCTTAAACCCCTAGCACAAAGATCTCAGAGATTGTAAGGCTTTATTTATGAGCACAATGTGAGAAATGAAGACAAGACTCTGACCCCATCTTCTCCATCAGCTGCTGGGCATGCTGATCAGTAGTGGCTACTGAACACAACCAAGGCATTCCTGTGAGAGAATCTTAGCTCTAGCAAATTCCACATTCTCCCATCCACCACAGCAGAGCAATGATGATTCCAGACACTGTTTTTTAGTGCTTCTGTACAAGATTATCCCCTGAATCCAGAACTTACTGCATCAGAACCAACAGTCAGATAAGTCACAGTACTTAAAATCTTTTCAAGAATATCCAGGATGTGAGATTATTTATCATAATACTTCACAATTCAATGTGTTTCTTCTTCCCCTTACCAAAGCCAGCATTTCTTTTTCTCTGAATTGTACCTTTCAGAAGAATGAAGACTCTTGTTTGGCTGCTTGGGTGTCAGACCTGACTCATTAGCTCACCATATCACTGGGCTGTGACAGGGCTGCCACGACCTCTGCCTGCTCAGATAGCCTTGCCACTGCCTGTACTGTGATCATCCTCCACATGATCCTCTCTGGTGGAGCCCCTCTGCTTCCCCTCCTCCCTGACAAGAACCAGCCCCCTAACACTGCTTTGATACACCAAAATAATCCCCATCTAAAGCCATTGCATGGAATCATCACCACCTCTCCACTGGAACTCAATGTGACTGACTTTTTAGATAGCTAAAAGACTAAACTTAAAGATTCCTAAACCTAGGGCATATCAATCAATCACTCAATCAATCCAAAGTCTAGAAAGGCACAAGATTCATGTGCCAGTTGTGTTCCATCTCTACAGAGCTGTGCTCGACAGCTCAGCCCCCAACCCTTTAAATGCCTTACAGACACTGTCAACTTCAAACACAGATGGGATCCTGCTAAATCAAACTGAGTCAGGGATTAAACACAAACATGTGAAATATTGCAGGGTCAGGACCAAAACTGTCCCTGTATGAATGCAAATATCCTGTCCTGTTTTTCTAGAGCTTTGCCTTCCTCAATATTCAAAACATAAATCCTCAGTTAGCTTCTAAGCAAGCAGCATAAAAAAATACAGCAAACTTCTGGTATAAGCAACATATAAAAGGTAGATAAATAAGATGGGAAAGGAAAAGAAGAACAAAATAACAACAAAAAAAGTGGCTCGGATCAACACAGCAAAGATGCAGCAACTGAGCTGCAAGGAGGCTGCTGTGTGTGCTGGAGAGGGCTGCTCCCAGCAGACTCCCAACAGACCCACCCCAGGACACAGCTAAAACCCTCAGCACCTCTGGGAAAATGTATTTCAGCAAGGGGAAAGAACTGGAACCAGAAAAAGGGGAAGAGGGAGAACAAAGTGAGAAAGAGTAGGAAGAACCCAAAGGTGAGAGGAGGAGAAGGTGCTCCAGGCACAAGAGCAGCCATGGAGAGAACAGTGGAGCAAACTTTCTTTCCTAAAGGACTTCAAGCCATGGCAAGCTCATGCTGGAGGGAGCAAAAAGGTGAATGGGAAAGGGCAAGACAGAAACTGCTACCTACTGACCACAGACTGCCCCTCCTGCAGCTGTCACTGCTCAGGGTGGGCAGAGGAACAGGGAGTGAAGGAGTGGAGATGGGAAAGGGAGGAGGAAAAGTGCTGTCTCAGGGTCTGTCTTTGTTTCTTGCCTTCTGAACCTGTTTTAGCCCACAATTGAAACAGGTAAACAATACTCTGAGCTTTCTCACCCTTTTTTCTGCCCTTGTGCTGCTGCAGAGTGGAGCAGCTGGGTGTGCATTTGGCCTTTAGCCAAGGTTAATCCACAACATGGAACTGGCTTACTTCTCCTAGTGAAAATCCTCCCTTGGGAGGGGAGATTTGAGTTCTGGTCTGAACATCTGTCCTCACAGCACCAAGGACCTTCCCATGCTCCATCCACAAACTACATTAACGCTTAAATACTTCCTCACACAGCTGTTCTGGAACTATTCAGCAGAGCTATGCTCAGATACTCAGCAAGAGAGAATATTTAAATGTAAATGCCTCCACGTAGATGGCACAAGGTTAGTCAACAGCTCAATATATATATTTTATCAGCTTGAAGGTCATCTAGGAAAACAAAAGAGCTTACACATAAACATAGACCATTACTTTCTATAGAGACTTCATTTCCTTCATCACCTCTTTCCCTTCTGCTAAATCTTAGCCACATTCCTCTCCCTCCCCAGCTACTTCTGGGATATGTACAGAATCCTTAAAAATGTTCTATACAAATGAAACAGTGATACTATCATGATATGCATGAAATGAACCTAAGCAACCATGTAATCTTCTTACTGCCATCCTCCTCAGCTCCCACCCTCCTCCACTATTTGTTGTGCTCCCTTGTTCTGTCATGTCTAAAATTAGACTTGTGTGCTTCTCCAGGCAGCAACCATGGCTTATGTGCTTTGTGAAGTCTGCAACGTGGTTAGACCTGGCTGAGAAACATCTTCCCCACTTCACAATACTGCTCAGGTTTTCAAAGAAATATTCCTCCCTGTGAGAAAAATAAAAGTCTCTCAAGTTGAGAGTCACAAAGTGTTGAGCTCGTGGGAGTGCACTTGAGGGAAGTACTGCCACAAACTTCCTTGTGCTGTTAACTCTCCTGCAGACAGCTCTTGCTGCCCATGGTTCCATAAAGGGCTCTGTTAAATGAATTAAAATTCTACTGCACCCTTGGTATTCACCTGGGAGTGGAGGAAGCCCACATTCAAGTTCTTGTTTGTCTTCAGCCAGTAACTGACATAAACACACAAAAAACCCTTTTATTCCCTTTCAAGGGGCCCTCAGTTGTCCTTTTTTTATCATTTTCTCCTATTCTCTCATACACACTAGAAATGCTATGAGAAATATTAAAGTTATAGGGGGAAAAAAAATCACATTTTCTAGGAATCACAGAATCATAGAATCAGTCAGGGCTGGAAGGGACCACAAGGAGCAGCCAGTTCCAACCCCCTGCCTGGGCAGGGACACCTCACACTAGATCAGGCTGGCCACAGCCTCATCCAGCCTGGCCTTAAACACCTCCAGGGATGAGGCTTCCACCACCTCCCTGGGCAACCCCTGCCAGGCTCTCACCACCCTCATGCTGAACAACTTCTTCCTAACATCCAGGCTGAATCTCCCCATTTCCAGCTTTGTTCCATTCCCCTCAGTCCTATCACTCCCTGACAGCCTAAAAAAGTCCCTCCCCAGCTTTTTTGTAGCCCACTTCAGATAATGAAAGGCCACAAGAAGGTCACCTGGGAGCCTCCTCCTCTCCAGCCTCAACGGCCCCAACTCTTTCAGTCTCTCCTCACAGCAGAGCAGCTCCAGCCCTCTGCTCAATGTTTTGTTTTACCACATTTCCCACTGAAATAAAAATCACATCACCAATGATTTCTGGATGACTATGATCAATAAATTATAAATTGTGGACATGATTCTGCAATTCACAGTCTAAACATATGCACCAAATGAAGTCCTCCCAATGCAGGAGTTAATATAAGTCCTGCAACAGAAACAAGCTGTGTTTACATATCCATACAGTCTGTGCAGTACATTAGGCTATAATTTAGGTTCTATCAGCACACATCAGTGCAGAACCCTGTGGAAAGCTGTTTTGGGTTTTTTTTCCTCTTAACTCTCCACATTTTAGCACCAGAGATACAATTCCAATGATGCTCTGCTCTGATATTGACATGTTCTAAAATCTCCTAAGTGTTTTAATTGTCAGTGCTGAATCTATAGTCCAGCATTTAATTACTTCACTGCTGCTTTTATGCATTAATTTCATAATTTTCAAGTGAATTTCCTGGCAATACCATCAAAATTGTAATGGGGAATCTGGCAGCAGGAGCTGTGTTTGCACAAAGGCCTTCATCTTTTAAAATAAATTATTTTAAATTTGATAGTTGTCTTCCACAGCTTCTCCTGGGAAAATTATCCTAATAACTCTAAGTGGGTCTGAGTAACCGCAGCAAAAAGCACCGAGGATATATTTTTTCCTTCATAGAGTGCAAAGATCCCCTGGGGAACTCTATGAAGCAATCAGAATTAGTGATTTTTTTGTTATTTGTGAGCTATTTCAAGGTCCTAAGGATAGCTGTTTTTAAAGTACAGACAGTGTGGTCAGTCTCAAACTCTTCAGATGAAATAAAGATCAGTCACATCAGAACTGTAGGGTCCATCCCTTTCNGGACCCCATTGGCCTTCTTGGCCAATTAGTTTGCTTTTGAAGAACATACCTTTAATAAAATAATTACTGCTTTCAGGACCAGAGGGAAATAAAATTAAACCACAGAAGCAGACCATAGAGCTGAGAGATGGAGAATCCTCACCCTGGCTACAGTAATGACTTGTCCTTATTTATTTCCTTGCCCATCTCAGATACCAAGTCAGGATTTCTTTAGAATGGGTGCCAGAACTACTGCAATATGCAGAGCCTGTGCCTGCTCCTGAGTAATAAACCCACAGTGACCAACCCAGCAGTCCTGTCACACGTGGATAAACCCAAAGTTTACACAGCCAAACATCCTGGCTTGATCCTGGAAAGCTAACATGTCTTTAGTGAGCATTACAAAACACAGCTAATATTTGCCAAGATAATCTTGCCTTGACACTTGGCAGAGAAGAGACCACATGAAATCAGAAGAGAAACTAACCCAAAGGCAGAATTCCTTCAGCTGAGTCTTGTACTTTCTGTCTATACTTCTATTGTTGCTGCTGAAATTATCACTCTGTGCCTCCAAACCCAGGGAATCATTTACTGGGCAGTGGTGCTCCAATTGTGTGGGCATAAATGGATATAACATTTTAGTATGTTGTAAAGCAGTGCAGAAATTGAAGATCCTTTGCATTCTTACTGCTATGTCTCATGAAGGTGATGAAAAAAGGATCAACATCTTTAAAAAAATTATATATACACACACCCCCCATGTATTTTTATATATATTTACTATGGAACTAGAAATGGAGAGTAAAACTGAAGATCAGTTCTGACTACAGAGGGATGAACTCCAAAATTGAGGTTAGCTGACAAGATAATTAGCAGGTGTGAGTGCATTTTGAAAATGGAAAGTGTATTAAGAGGGAAGACAAAGTCTCTGTGAGTTTCACATTCAGGAAGTTATGAGGATGCTGCTGTATACCCTGAGGAATCTAAAGCATATTCTGGATGAGGCTGGCTGTAGAGATTAAGTCTGCAGTTATGTTACAGGCTATGGAAATTAAACCAGTTGTATATCATTTGTACCAGCATAAAAACCCCCTCAGACAGATGGTGAAATGAAGAATTAATTAGGAAAAGGAAAGAGAATGGGCAACAGGAATCAAGCTTTTGAATGCAGGCTGTGACAGTGACTGTCAGCAGAGCCAGAGCAAAGTCTCAGGGATCTGAGTACAGTGCTGTGTCTCTAACTCATTTATCTGAGACAGAACTTGATCAGAGGAGGTACAGAGGATAACCTGGGTGAATTCAGCCTTCATTATGTCTTTAGAAGTAGTAGCCTTCAATAGTGACCATCCTTATGTCTGATTCACTTTGCACTGACTGAAAGATATGCATCCACTCTGCTACAGCAAAGAAACCAAAGCTAAACTCAGTTTTCAACTCATTTTCCACTTGAGCCTCATGAGGGAAGAGGAGACTGAAAGAATGGAAGGAATTTATTGCTTGTTCCAGGACTCTGAGTGCTTCATTCTTGGTGAAGAACTTAAAAGAACCATGTATACATTTTACATACAAAGGTTCACACTTAGTACAGGTTCTCAGGCAAACACTCCAGAGCTGTGCTACAGACCTGAAGGCCACAACAGAGCTGTGCAGCACTGTGCAGTGCCTTCCAGATGTGGGAGTTGTTTTGAAGAGTTAACAAAGCAGCTGTCAAAACCAAGAAGCTATGGATGAGATTACCAACCCAGGCCCACAATCAAACACCATTAGGTGATCAGCAGCTGTCAAAACCAAGAAGCTATGGATGAGATTACCAACCCAGGCCCACAATCAAACACCATTAGGTGATCAGTGCCAGGCTGGTCACTACACTCACCTGGCATTATCCTCTTGTCTGTCCCATTGACTGCAAGGTCAAATTCATCAGCTGAAAGGATCTTCACTGAACTTAAACTAACAGATATTACCTTGCCACTAGCATAACTTCAGAATGCTCATTGTTACACTAGCATTGATTGCAGAGGATAACTTTAGAACATTCTAAAGAAGGAATTCTATGCCCTTTACAGACTGGTTTGCATGATGTGGATTTTGCAGCTCTCTCAGCTTTTCCCCAGCCTGGGATATTTTTATGGTCTGTCTCTACTAGTTTGGGAGATTCAGTCTTCTTGCTGGGGGCATGCAATGCTCTGTGCCTTCAGTGATGGAGTGTGTACATACAAAACAGGCATGAAAGGAAATCATTAAAGACATTCCATGTAAAGACTTTGAATCTGAATTCCAAGTGTCTGAAAGAGAAATACATAAAGGGGTCTCTAAATACCTCAGAGGCTTCAAGAAAAATTCTGGAGGAGGGATTGACTTCTCCCTCCTAGATTTCCTTTTACAAGCATAATATTTGGTTCATTTTGTTCAAATCATTGTATTGAAAAGAACAACCAACCAACCACTTCCTGCTTAGAACAGTCTAAATTTACTGAGTTTATCATGCACCCCAAGCACCAGCCACAACCTAACCCAAGACAGCTTTCTTCTACCCTCTGCTGATTTAAGTTTTCCACCCAAATTCACCTCTAAGACCAAAGAAATACATCTTTGAGAAGGACCTGGTTGGTGGCACCAGAAGCCAGTCAGCTGCTTTACAACAGGAACTTTTTGTTTATGTTGTACTTGCTTGCAAATAATTCCTGCTGGGCTCCAGGCTATAGGGGACTGTAAACTAATTACTACATGCAAAGAGATTTTGCCTGTCACACATAGCTGCAGGGAAGCATCTTAATATTCACCACTCCAATGAGGGAAAAAAAGAAGACTAGAAGTGATACCTATACTGCTTTACCTCTTTAAAAACATCATTGCTGCCTTTTTTTTCCTCTTTTTTTCTTTTCTTTTTACCCAAACAGTAATCTTCTAAAGCAGTTGGTGCCACAGCTTCACTTTTAAGAGAGATGCTTTGGTTTGGCTGGGTAGAGGTCATGGAATCATAGAAAAAGTCAGGCTTGGAAGAGACCACAAGGATCACCCAGATCCAACCCCCATTTAACTGGCTTTATGTTACAGAAGCAGATTTCAGTGGCTTAGATTCATAGAATGGTANTGGAGGGTTATGAATCTGGAACATACTTTTTTATTTCTAGAATCACAGAATCAGTCAGGGTTGGAAGGGACCACAAGGAGTAGCCTGTTCCAACCCCCCTGCCATGCCCAGGGACACCTCACACTAGATCAGGCTGGCCACAGCCTCATCCAGCCTGGCCTTAAACACCTCCAGGGATGAGGCTTCCACCACCTCCCTGGGCAACCCCTGCCAGGCTCTCACCACCCTCATGCTGAACAACTTCTTCCTCACATCCAGGCTGAATCTACCTATTTCCAGCTTTGTTCCATTCCCCCCAGTCCTATCACTGCCTGACAGCCTGAAAAGTCCCTCCCAGCTTTCTTGCAGCCCTCCTTAAGATACTGAAAGGTCACAATAGTTGGTTGAGTTTTTTTATGGTGTGTACTAAACAACCCTGAGAAACAAACCCAAGTGGAGCATTCTCCCAATCACTTTAGTTATGTGACTTATGTTAATCATCTCTCCAAGACTGCTTGAGCACTTTTTCCATCCTGCTGTTATATGAAAGTTATCCTATTGATGGTCAGTTCCTAGACTAATCATACTGCTATCAACACACTCTGCTAGGACTGAATTGAAAAGCAGGTGGTCTCATCCTTGCCAGCACAGTCAGCTCTCCCAGGAAAACCAAAAGGCTGGTGTTTTGTCTTTCTAATGCTTACAAAATCCTCTGAAACACTCTGAATATTTACAAGACAGGCCCAGATGAGGCATAAGTGTCAGTATTATTATTATTACTATTTTATTGTGGCACTGAGGATAGATTTATTTGGGGCAGAGGATTTAGCTGCACTATGAATATTCAGGGAGAGGGAGACTTCTCTTTTACTGATGGCTTAGAAACAGGAAAGTAGGAGCGGGAGACAGATTTTCACATCCACTTCTAAAAACCCCAACCAAACCAACAAACAAAAATAGAACCAACAAACCCTCAAGCTTTCATGAAGTAATACATAAAGAAGAAAAGAGAAACTGTCAAGAGAATAAAGGAGGAGCTGCCACTACTTAATCCATGCTCCTTTGATTAAGGACTGACAGAATGGACCCAAATCTTACTGTAGCTCACCTGGCTGTAACTACAATTCATGCATCCAACTTGCAATTGCTTTAGATCATGAATGACTGTTTCTGCCCTGCTGTAAAGCAAGATTTGAACAAACACATCCTTGATGGCAGAGTGGCTTTAAATTTGAGAATGAAGCAGGAAAAAGTTCATGCAAAAGAACAGTTGTCTGTAAATGAAGCAGTCAGAACACATTAGGCAATTCAGCAGAAATATTTTCACCTGACCACAAACTCCCTTTTGTTTGAAACAAAACTACTGCACTGAATTGGGTTTTGACCTGAAAAAGATGTTTGAATTTTAAGTGACTGGGGGGGGGGGGAAATATCAAATCAAAATAGAATGCAAAGAACTAAATGCTCCAATGGATTTTCTTGGGTTGCATGGAGAATACAAGCAGCATTATTGTGAGCAAACAACTAAGCCACATTTTGACTAGAGGAAGTGTTCCCAATCAAAGGCAATTGTCAACTAACAATTTAACTAAACATATTTGCTTTTATGCCACCATTTAGCATCATGTAAGACTGTATGAGACATAGCAAATTCTTATCTGGATTGCCCCTAGCAATATTTTCCATTTACAGGCACTAACTTTTAGTGAATCTGCATCATCACAAGGTAATATATGGCTCAATATATACTTCATCTACACAAAATTACTGCTTACCACATCAAGTATAAGCTAACACATTAACTTTTATGCTTAGCGACGTGCACCAATTATTTCACGTGCAGTTTTATGCCTCTTGCAGAACTGAATGGCAAAAATTACATACAGTAACTCAAAGCAGAATAAAATCTCTGTGGGTTTTAATAATGACAGCACAGTAAACAGGTAGAGACACTTTGAAGGATCCCTGTGGGCAAAATTGTTCAGAACTTTGGACTTCGATTAAAAAAAAAAAGTGGTGTTTATTATGGTAGATAAAACTGCTCAGAGATCAGCAGTTAGTGAACATTAAAAAGTTAGTGAAAATAAAAAAGGCAACCCTTTGCCTACATTGAAATTGTCTGGACTTCATGAAGAGTCAATTTTTGGCTTTTTTTTTTATTTCTTTTTTATTCTTTTTTTTCTCCTTTTTTTCTTTTTTTTTCTTTTTCTTGTCCTTGTTTTTACTTTCTTTTTTCTTTTTCATTTTCCCATTTTCTTTTTTCTTTTTCTTTTTTCTTTTTCATTTTCCCATTTTCTTTTTTTCATTTTCCCATTTTCTTTTTCATTTTCCCATTTTCTTTTTTCTTTTTCATTTTCCCATTTTCTTTTTTTCTTTTTCATTTACCATTTTCCTTTTTTCTTTTTCTCTTTTTGCTTTTTTCTTTTTCATTTTCCCATTTTCTTTTTTTTTGCTTTTTTTATTTTCTCATTTTCCTTTTTTCTTTTTCATGTTCCCATTTTCTTTTTTTTGCTTTTTCTTTTTCATTTTCCCATTTTCCTTTTTTATTTTTCTTTTTTTCATATTCTCAATTTCTTTTTTTTTTCTTTTTTCATTTTCCCATGTTCTTTTTTATTNTTTTTCATTTTCCCATGTTCTTTTTTATTTTCCCATTTTCTTTTTTTTCTTGTTCATTTTCCCATGTTCTTTTTTATTTTCCCATTTTCTTTTTTTTCTTATTCATTTTCCCATTTTTTTCTTTTTTTCCTTTTTCTTTTCTTTCTTTTTCTCTCTTTTTTTTTCTTTTTCCCTTTTCCCCCCAAACATTGGCATCTCCAACTGCCAAAAGCCCTAACCAAAATGTTCCTTATTCTTGGGTTCCTCTTTCCCCAGGTAAAGCCTACCTGTTTACCACTCTGTCAGGCTTTATGAATCACTTTAAGCAGCAGCAGCTTGCAATCTCAGCGCATGCCATCGAACCTAAGTCAACTGCTCAGACACAAATTTGCAAACCAGGAGTTATTAACAGGGAAGTAGGGAAAAACTTACCTAAATTGTCACTTACTACAACAAAAATAAATATTCAGGTGCATATTCTGAACCAACTTAGATGACAGTTGCAGCTTTTGTTTCGTAACGGTCATGATGCCGGTAACATTCATAAAGGCCCAAATTCAAGGCCACATTTTTCACCATTGCTTCAAATACTAACTAAGAGAGCTAGGAGAGCTTTTTCCCCTCTGTGTGTTCACCTCATGGAATCAGCATTTACTTGTCCTAATCAGCATTTACTTCTCCTAATCAGCATTTGCTCCTCCTTGGCTGCACCCCAGCTTATCTTTGCTGGCCTCTACCTAGCTTCTCATAGACCTTAGCGAACATCTACAGGCACTACTTCCTCTGATCTTTGGTGAGCAGATCTGCAGGGACATTTCCCATACCTAGAGGCTTCACTGTGGACTTCTCTGATGCACAAAGAACTTAGACAAGAGACAGGGAAATGAGTTAATGAAACGCACAGGACAGGAAAGAAAGTGACATTACACAGCGCCGGCTATGAGGTACATTTATTGTTTCACTAAAATTGTCAGAATCAGGAGGAATGTTCCTTTTAATGGAGCATAGTAAATATTAACAGGAGAAATCCATGGTGCCTGCTATTTGCCACACTGATGAATGAGTTTGTTCTTTTTTTTCAATTTATTTTTTTCCCCCCTCAACTCTACTGCCCTCCGGACTGGGGAAAACAAATAATGAAAGCCTCTGCAAAAACAGGTCCTGTTTCTGACTGGTGTTTGCAGTAGCACTTCAAATGAGGCTGCAAAAAAAGACCTTGGATGCTGAGAACTGCAACAAAACCAAAAATCATCACACCAGACAGGGAAAGTTCCTTTATAACCTTCACCAGCTGAAGCATTACCTCAGATGCACTTCCATCTCTAATCACTGCAGCTGCATCACAAAGCACCTTCCTCTTATTTGAGTCTGAGACAAGTTCCAGAGGTTGGTTATCAATTTACCCCCTCCCAAAATCAATTAAATTCTCTTTGCTGTTTTAAATTTGTTGCTTGCAACTTCATTTCACTTTCCTTCCTTTCCTGTTATCTGAAAAAGAGTAGAGTGTGATTTCTCTTCTCCACACAGCTCTCTGCCCTACAAACCCATCAGTTCTCCTCCTATAGTCCTACATTCTAATCTGAACAGTTTCACTGTTTTAAGAAGGATTTGTTTGGTTTAGTTAGCAAAATTTGCATTACTTTAGCCCAAGCTAATAAATAGTTGGATTATTTTTGTTTCTGTAACAAACCTGAAAATTTTTGGATTTCTTTTCATCTGTTATGTGGCAACAGCAACAAAATAACAACTGTTGTGTACCACAAAGAGTTTCATCCTTTAAAGAATGCCATGCCTGTAACTAGCAGAGATCCTGGCACCATGACACATCCCTCTCAATTCTAAAAAGAAAATGTGTTTACTACTTCCCAATTTCTAGATTGCTTTAACATTAAAAGTGATTGCCAAACATTAGATTTTTTCCTTGAATTAGGAATGCCTCATTCAGTAACCTTTCACATCCTGTGGGTAGAGAAATACCTGGAGGATTTTATTCTTACTTCTGTAACCTAGAAACCTTTGTCCCACCTTCCAATGAAAACCTGAAGCCCAGAGGTGAGCTTTATATAAACCAATCAGTTGGATACTAATGAGATTGCAATTCTTGTTTCCTTGCTAGCACTGACCACCAGCAGCCCTCATCCTCACTCACCTCCCATGCACAGACCCTCTTCACAGCACCATCCATGACTGGAAGTCACCTTCCACCTCTCCAATTTGATCCAAGCTTGTCAGGGTACTGAATATATCAGCTCCTGGCTCAGCTCAGAATTTCTTCCAGACTATGCTTCCAAGAAATTGTGGTTCTAGAAGCAGTATTTCAACAATGTAGGGACTAGATCCAAAGTGCTTCTGGACACCTGCAGCAACTCACTCCTTTCTAGAACTAGGCTATGGATGCTTCTTTTCCTTTCTCTGTATTTGGAGGAAGGACAACTACACTTTTTTTTTTCATTATTGAACACCAGTAACTCACCTTCATTCTGTACCCAACCCTGCAATTTGACTTCAATGCATTGCTTTAAGCACCACATGGCCCATCTGCATCTCACCTCCTTTTCCCTCTGACCAGCCTTCCAAAACAAATGTTTGTGACTTGAAGAACATCAGAGAGATTCGACTGCCCAAACAACAA
Source organism: Ramphastos sulfuratus (assembly GCA_013399055.1). Lineage (NCBI taxonomy): Eukaryota > Metazoa > Chordata > Aves > Piciformes > Ramphastidae > Ramphastos > Ramphastos sulfuratus. The sequence goes on along the minus strand of WBNM01008471.1, from coordinate 255,006 downwards.
TGTCTTCAAATTTCCCAACATGTTCAAGACCTCTTGAAGGATCTGGTGGCTGTGACACAGGACCTACAGCATCTTCCACCTGTCTGTAAAGGCAGCCAGTGCATGGTGCTGCTCCATGTGTGCACACAGCTTTCCATCAATTCCAATGCTTCCAAGCATATCCCTTCCCACACAAATTAATCTGAAGTGTACTTATCAAGATTTCCTTCTTTATTTGTTCCTCATATCCACTGCACTTCCCCCAGAGAAAACACAAATTGGGAATTGATTTTAATGTCATTACCATAAGCTAACCTGTGTAGTTCTTCCACCAGTGCCATTTGAATCCCATCCAGACTTTGTATGAGAAAAGCCTCAAGGCCAAAATCAATACCTGTCTTGAAAAGGCCTCCTCAAAATTCACTCATAAAACTCAGACAGTGAACTGAAATGTGAACTGAGGAGCTGTGGCTGCTTCAGAACCAGAGCCAGTTTGTCACACTTCCTTCACAGCTCAGAAAAAATGTCACTCTGTTTAACCTTTAAATTATTTCACTTCTCCTTCTGAACTCTGGACTCTCCAAAGCACGAATTTGGTATTTTTTTCCTTAAGAAGACATGATCCTGCCTGGTGATGCCTGCTGGAGGCTCTCCTGTGTTACAAGCAAGCCAAATTAAGCTCTCACTGTCACCCAAAACTCCCCACAGCCTCCACCTGTGGAGTCCTTTGCATGTGTGCAGAGAGGCCTAAGACCATCATCTCCCTCACTTCTGCCTTTTCCACAGGCACAACTGAAAGCCAGGATGAGGAGGAAGGTTCATGATCATTAGGATCCCCATCGACATCTAAGCTGGAGGCAGAATTGAGCTGCTGGCAGCAGCAGTGCAGGACAATGAGAGCAGCCTCTGCTATCCACCTCCCCAGCAGCTCTGCCTAATTACAGTTACATTTGAAGCAAGGTGAAAATTCCTTTCATTGCAGTAAATGAAGGGCACACTGACCAGGATTTTGACATGCTTAACTACTCACTCCCCTCTGACATGCCCATTTATTAGGAAAGGAGAGCAAATGGGAGAAAACAAGAGAAGGAAGTGCATGGAGGAGAAATAAAACTAATTAAAAGCTTTTTTCAGATTTTTTTTTTTTTTTTCAACTTGACATAGTACAGCAAAGCAGAGCAAGGTACAGAATTGGGCTAACTGCTTCCATTTTTCTTCTGGACAGGGCTCATTGCTTACATGCTGTCAGCCACATGCCCAGAGACTTTCCTAACCCTGGAGTGCTGGCAGAGGAACTTCTCTGAACCTACATCATACCAGAAACCTTTCTAATTTGCACTGCAAAGTATCTACCAAGGAAATTGCTCCAGAACATGAACTTGAGTGCTGGAGGACTCATTAGCTGAAAACTGTCTTGTACCACTGGTGCTGGTGTTCTGCTACAGGAACACTGTGTCTCTGCTTCTACAAAAGCAAGTTAACACCAAAGGGACAACCTGTTCTGTGTAGAACTGAAGCTGTTGCTCATGGCAAAGGGCAAAAACTTCTTTAAACATCTGGCAGAATGGAAAGAAACTGCACAAACTTCTTCTGCCAGCCACCACCTCCCTGTGTGCCCCATGAAGTGTTTCTGTGTGGCATTCCTGGAGGAAGGAGAGAGGCAGCAGCTCTGGGTGGTTCTCTGCCTTTGGTGAAATGATAGAAATGATCTCATTCCCGTGGTGCTCACACCTAGGGGCTCTCTCTTGTGAAGCCTTTGGGCAAATCCTAACTGGCAAGTGCAGGTGGCACACACATCTAACAGCCACACAAAACAAACCAGGACCAAACAAAACACAGAAAACGCCACAACAGGCCTGTTTGAGGCAAAATATTTCTATTTCAGCTCTTCTCTGACATGATGAAAGACAGTGAACATTTTGATATTGTAAAGGCTTACTCTTTCCTATCACATCCACTGAATCCCTCAGCTGGTGTGGGGTTTCCAACCACAGCACTGAAAAGGTCCAAACTATGTAATTGTTTTCAAGAATGAGGCTTTTGTTGCTACAGGCAGGACTTCTGGTGAGACCAGAACAGAGCCAAACAGGCTCACCTCTGTCCTTTAGTCTGAAACTCCATGATTAGCTTTACACTGAAGCAATTTCACCATCATTAGAATGAACACAGGAGGATTTCCACGGATAAAGCAGAAATGCTTGCAGGCCACACCACTGATTTAGCTTCAGCAGCAAAAACAGTTACCATGCTCCTTGTTCTCAGATTGATTTCTGGTCTGGCCCTGTTGGTGCCTAACTAACTCCTGCTCTTAATGAATTAGAGGCTGGAGAAGCCACACAGACTTCTGCCTAGCAGCTAAATCAGACAGATAAGCAGAAGCTAAGTTATCCTCATACCTCTGCCTCCAGGAATTTGTAGGGAACAGTCTTGTTTTTCTCCAGATACTTAATAACATTCAAAGCCAAGAAACATGCCAAAATTATTTCCTTATTTTAACCATATGCTTCTGGCCTGATGTGTAACATTTAGCCACAAGCCCAGCCTAATATTTACTCCCCCTACAAGGAAGTTATGTTCCAAGCTTCTAAGAAGTAAGGTTTTTGGTAAACCTACTTTGATTTGGGCCTTTCTTCTTCTGTTTGGTTTTTTCCCTCAACTTAGCTCTGTTTGCACATTTTCAGAGTACAATGGATAGGGATCTTGGGAGTCAGAGGAATTTAGGAAATCTGTTTTTAGCCAAATTTGAAGAAACCAAATTATTTTCCATTTTGAAGGATGAAACTGATAATTAATTCTTTAAAATCCTGGTATCCTAACTGACATTCAATACCACTTCCAATAACTGGACATTTGCCTATCTCAGGGTGACTTAAGATTGTCTCTATTATTAGCATTATTCAATGACACAAGGTTGGTGTGCAAGAATAAGAGACTAAAATACATAAACACTTCACATTACTCAGGTTTGCCTGTCCTGCAGGNGCAGGTGGGGTCTGAGGAGAGCAGAGCCAAGGGGCAGAATCCCCTCCCTTACCCTGCTGCCCACACTGCTCTTGCTGCAGCCCAGGACTCAGTTGGCCCTGAAGAATTCAAAGGAGAGCTCTGAAATGCCACCCTGCAGAAACTGCTCCTCCTCTGAGCACCTGCAGCTAGGACATTCTGCAGGGTTGACAGCCTCCATCTCACCTTGGCTTTACTTCCAGTGGTTTATGTCTCCCTCTTCATTAAATGACATAAAGAAATTCATTGCATGTGGCTCAACATGTTTAGCAAACAAATAATGCTCCTTTTCACATGTTTGGCTCATTGAGCATTTCAACCCTCACAGCCTTTTTTTGCTCACTATTCTGATATGTTCCTGGGCCTTCCAGGAGCAGGGCAAATAGAAATCATGGCTGCTGATGTTCCATTTATCATCCTAACACTGCAGCTCCACCACCATTATTCTTGAGGAAACCTTTCACTCTGAAGTCAAGGTGTTCCAAGTAGGATGCATGAAATTACTTCAATAAACAGGATGTCTCCTACATCAGCTTTGCTGTTGTGATTTTTTGGAGGAAATAAAAGCCCAACACAGCAGCTCAGCTGCTGGTTGAATTCATTTTCTGATACATTTAGGCAATCTGTAAATTCAGTCTCTGGTGCTAAAAGGATTCAATCAGTTAGCTTGCACACTTTGAATTTACCACTTGTATCCAGTCAGTCAAAATCTTTTGACAGCACTCAGATGCTCACTGACTCTATTCCCATTCCACTAGACTCTTGTGTTTGTTCTTTAGCTCAGAGGACTCCATGGGTTTGCACATCTCACGAGGTTGCTGCTGCTGTGCCTTCATGGGGAGCTACCTTCTCCTCACTAACACTGTGCATGCCAGAGTAAAACACACACTGAAAACCCAAAAGCAAGCAAATAAGCCTCCTTTCCCCTACCTCCAAAACCAGAAGAGGCACTGCTGTTCTCAAAAGCATCAGATATCTGCAGAGGATCCCTTCTCTTCAGGCACAGTTAGTGTTATGCCATGCTCTGATTTGCTAAGCAAACAGAGTGCCTAATGCAGACTTGTCTCTTCTTTGATTCTCTTGTCACATGCAGAGCAGACAATGTTTTGACAAAACACAACCATCCCATATCAGAAAAGAATATTCAGCACTTCTGCTACAGACTCTTGGGTTTTTTTTCCCTGAGCAAACTGCTTCACAGAAGCAGTCCAGCATTCTTCTCATCTCCTACATGTGCTGGCAATTAGCGAGGGCTGTTAATTATAAGGATAAAACACTGCATATGTTCCAGCAATGCCAGGATCTTTCAGCACTAAATAACATTGTTCCTCAGACTGCTTTTTACCTTTCTCAGCAAGGCCCGTGGGATCATCTGCTAATGGATGGTACAAAGAGACACACAAATCACAGTCCATAATGTTGTGATGTTGTACAACACTGACAGAAGCCTTCAGAAGCCCTACAGAAGCTGTTTACCCAAGGCACTAAACAAGGTAGGTGAGATCTACCTTGCTTGTAGGCAAACCCAATGAGATAAACATAAATTCCTTTATGAGAAATGTCACTGTTTTGACTGCTGGGATACTTCCAAAAGCAGAGTCCATGTTCTGCTTTTCAACAGAAGTTTCAACTAAGAGAAGCAGCAGACTGTACAGAATCTTTTGGAAGCAATCAGTTAAGGGTCATAAAATAACAAAAATGAAAATCTCTGACTTTCAAATAGTTGTGGAACAATCTTGGGAAGTGTGGAATTGCTGGCATGCCTGCACCCATGTCTATCTGCAGGATAATTTCCAGTGCCAACATCCCCACTTGAACTGCAACTGAGGCAAAACTGTCTTAAAACTGTAAGACAGTAAGAGAAGCAGATTTCAAGGTTGCCATCTGGATTGCCCTATTAAATGCTGAATCCATTCCTGCAAACACCTCAGAACATATGCTATAGTTCTCCAGAGAGGCCTCAGGAGATAAAATTCTCACAGGAAGAATGCTTGTTAAGAATAGAGGGCAAATATTCCAACTTCCTACTTGAATAAATATCAACACAGCCATTTAGTAACCGCAGCTCCACGGTAACCAGAGGCAGCTCCCTCTCGTTCTGCCATCCCTGCTTTCCCACTGAGATACTGTTCAAGGGCTAGCTTGAAAAATCAGTCAGACAAGCTCAAGGACAGAAATCAACTGATCAAAAACCTGAACTAACAATGGAGACTGATGAGATGTAAAAGGCTACGCAGGAACGGCAGAGACCGCTCAGGAGTCTGCGCAGGTCGCAAGCAGCAGCAGGCTCTGCCTGAGCTTCTCCACAGAAAAGATAAATGTGTGGGGACATTTTAAAAACTCCTGTCTTCTTTTATTGTGCTACACCCCAGCTGGCAAGAGGAAAACCTCTAATTTGGTGATGAGGCTTTTGTCACTGCTTACAAGGAAATGGAAACAGCAGTTGATGCTAAACACTTTGGCAGCTGGAACTGGCACAAGGGCTTGACTCAGGAGAAGAAGGGTAACAGAGTTGTGCTGCAGGGAGCAGACAGCAACAAGTGCTACCATACAGAGAGTGGGGCATGGAGAGGTGGATCAAACCCTCCAACATGATTAGCCATGATTCAACGTTAGCAACCAGGGCACACTTTGATGTTCACTGACACGAGAGCTACTGACACTCCAGACAACTCAGCACAAGAAGCACGAGAGCTTAGCAGACAATCATGGAATCATTTGGGTTGGAAAAGACCTTCATGATCATCAAGGCCTACCATCAGTGCATCATTTTCTCCAGGGTAGTTTGTCTGCCTCACAGCTGATCTGTAAAGGTGAAGCATCCTGCTAAGGCAGGTGTATCTCCCCCAGTTATGAAGAGAGGACACTTAAGGGTAGACTGCTTTATGGCAGGCTGACACCTTCACAGCAAACAGACCACACTACACAGAGAAACCCTTCAGTGTGCAGGGAAGGGCTTGAAATTCAGTAAATCAGGTACAACATGATTGGACAAAAGTAATTAAGTGGTTCAGCCTCCAATCTGTGTTTTCAGAGAAGCTTCATGAAGACCTGGATGCTTAAAATCATGCACAGGAGCCCCTAAAAGCCATAAGGCAGCCATGAGGAAAGCCAGGTGAGAGTTAATTTTGAAAGTAATGGATTGGAAGACTTAGATAAATCAAACACATTTAACATTTTTTAAAGTATGAAACTGTGATTTTTTTCATAGTGTCTCTTGGAGAATGGGAAGTATCCTCCAGCTATCAAAATCTTGGATTTGCCAGGGATCAAAAACAGAAAACTTGTTTCATGTGCACAGATTAATGGAAAAGAAGGGACAACCTCTGAAGCTGGTATAAAACATTGTAAGAAATATCATGTTTCTTGGAAATAAGCCAATGGTTGGCACCAACAGGCAGAAATTAAAAGAAATTCCACTGATTTTCCATGATACAGAGTAGGAAATGTTCTATGCTATACAGAACTCCAAAAAGGAGTTGGTACACTTCAGTCTCAGTTTCCCTTGTAATCACAACTGGAGTGTGATTTGAATGGGACTCAAAGAAATGGGAAAAGGCAGAGGCATAAAGAGCAGATATTGGAACTGGAGTGCAACAAGACATCAGATGGCACAGGGCACTTCTAGCAGTGACCCCAAGACAATGCCAGCTGGTGTCAGAATTCGATCTCTTACTGTTGCTACGGGAGAAGGAAATGCAAACTGCCTCTCTCAGCTCAGAGAGGCTTAGCATCAAGCCAGCTGGGATTACCTAGCAGCCATCAGCCTGCACGACAAGGAAATGAACTTTCAGAGACAAGCACCATGCTTAGATCCAGGCACCACAGCAAACAAAACCAAGAGGTTTCCATGTACCTGGAGAAACAAGAGCTGCTGCCCTGTCCCACAAAGCATGCTGACTGCACAACAGACCTGTGTTCTGTCGAGCCACAAAGCAGCATCTGCAGCACACACAGCACACAGGACTCCTCATCTCTGAGGGGACCACAACAGCAACATGACCAAGAGCCCTCCAGCTAACAAACACATCTCTCTCCTAGTTTTATGACCTGTTGAGTCTGCAAAGATTTCTATTTGGGTCTCAAATTAGATGGAAAATACAAATCAAAGAAAGGAAAAGACTAAGTTGTTTTTTGCCCCCCATTTGTCCTCATTTATGCCTGATATGTTACACTACAAAAGTCTTTCTGGCAATTGTCTCTCAAAGACTACTTCCTTCACCTTTCCTTAAGCATGACCATACCACTAATTAACTGGTGGAATCCAAGTGCCACCACAGAACTGCTTTCCATTTTCCAGCTCTTACATTCCAGCACTGTTCAGAAGACATGGCCAAACAAACACAATCAAAACCAAATCACAAAACACCAAAATGGGAGGTTTACATCTAAATATTCCACACTGAATACTCTGATGAGCTGCAATTACAACATATCAGACCACAAAAGACATTCCAAGTAGTGCTCCAAACACAGATACACCTTCTTTACTAAACACATAGCAACCATTATGAAACACTGGGAGCTAAACATTCATTATGGAAGGATTTTTAAGGAAATAGGAATCTTACACTCTAGGTGGAACCTGTTAACTTGGTGCCACACAGTCCAACAGTTTCATGACAGCAGGATTGAAAAAATACATCAACTGTGCTACAGCTAACATGAGCTGAGCTGCAAATCCTCTTCACTACCAGGCTTCAGTTAGCTGTGCCTCCCTTTACATGGCAGATACATCCTGGGAATTGTATTCAATAAGGCCCTTTTGCTTTTGGCTGTTGCTCTTTTCTCTCCCTAGCATTAAGCAGAAGATCTATTTTTTAGCTTAGACTCATTTCTCTGACTTACCTATAGAGTTATAAAATGCTATCATGTACTATTAAGTCATTCTGCATTAGGAATAAAATCCATAGGAACACATAAAATCTAATAGGAATAAAATCTATTTTGACTTAAAAAACCCTAGATCTTTTATTTCTAAATGTGTTATCAATATCTGATTGTACAAGTTAGGAAGCATTGAAAATCTCTAGGTCTGAAAGCTGACATAAACCTAGGTGTAAAAAAATGAGGTATTTTATGCTACAAATACAAACCCAAACTCCTCTGCTCAGTATGAAGTGCATTTGCTATTGCTTTACAATGAAGATAATGCTCCCAAGTACAAAAGGAATTTATGGTGATGGTTACAAGAACAGACAAGTAAAAAGAAGTTCAGCAATCCTGGTCTATGATGCAGTGCTTCTGTTTAAAAGGAAACACTTGTCCCAGTTTTGACAGTGAAACCAACTGACTCAACACCTCCATAAAAAAAAAGGCTTTGAGAAAATGCATCTTTCCTACAAAATACAACAAGACACATTTTCAAGGCACAAGTAGGACCTCAGCCACACAACTCCTACTAGGAGTAGTGGGAGCTGCCTGTCAGAAGCACTGTGCATGGTGCTGAGAGCATCCTTCAGCACTAACAATGGGCTCAAGGCTTTCTGATGTACGTGCACAGGAAGATTTCACACGAGGAGTTTCAGAAGGTTACAGCTGTGATTTATGCTCAGCTCTGCTCTCAGAAGCATCTGTACCACAGGAATACCTCTGGAGGTGCAGCTGACTAAAGCCTGCTGCTCTCCCCAGAAACTTTCAACAGAAGTTGAGAGTTGAGGCAATTTTTTCAATGTAAGTTGAAGGCAGTCTTGAACCAAAAGGCACATAAGAGAAGTTATTCATTACAGAATGTGCTTCAGTGTTATCTACATCACTTCAGTATCTCCTGTACTTCATGTAGAGCTGATCTTGTAGATCACTTGCAAACCAGTATTTAAAAATATTGTCTCTCCTCTTAGCAGAGAGAAAGTGATATTATTTCCCCCAAAATGTAGCAAATGGCACCTAAGAAAGACAGAGAGCTCTGATGTCAATGACAGCAAAAGAGGAAAAGTTAAAAACATAAACATTTTCAACTGTGCCCCACAGAATGGAATCATAAAAACCTTGGGGCTAAGATTGCATTCTTAAGGCAAACATTGGGGGGAAAAAAATCTCATTAAAAGGTAAAAGCCAATATAGTTTATATAGATTTGATATAAGTGACTACCACTAGCCAAGAGCTCACATTGACACAGTGGGAATCACTGATTTACTGTTCTGAGTCTCTTTTGCATAGTCAGTGATGCAACATAAAACACATCTCTGGAGTCAGTCTGGATTACTTAACAAGGAAAAGTTAAATAAAGTAGGAATTTTTGACCAAAAAAAAGTTTTCCTGCTTGTCTGTGTTGAAGAAAAGAGATTGAAAGAGTTCTGTATCTCAGTTTATAACTGAAGCATTGTTATATTGAGCTCCTTAACTCTGAAAGCTCAATTAATTGTGCCTCCAAACACACTCCCACCTGGGACTTCCAATGATGTGAGGTATTCTCAGGGATTCTACCCAGCACACAATTAAAACCTAAATATTGTGGCCCTACTTCTAAGATACTTCTCTGCATAAAGTAATTTGGGTTTTTTTCCTAGCAGGTAGAAGCAGCATTTGGACACAGAATTGTCAGGGTTGGAAGGGACCTCAAGGATCAGCCAGTTCCAATCTCNTCCAGGCTGCAGAGCCCCAACTCTCTCAGCCTGTCCTCACAGCAGAGCTGCTGCAGCCCTCTCAGCATCTTGGTGGCCTCCTCTGGACTGGCTCCAACACTTCCATGTCCTTCCTGTGCTGGGGGCTCCAGAACTGCACACAGGACTCGTGTAGTTGAGATTAACCACCACAGCATCTGATGAAATCAGGCTAACAAAAAAATGTGTCAACCTTCACCTTTCTAAACACAGGATAATTGGGGAAAACATTTCTGGAACTTTCTAGTGTCTCTAAGTGTGTAGATGAAAGGAGAAAGCTGCCTAGCATACCCAGGACTTAGTGACACACACTGGAGACTTAGGACAGCAGTGGAGAAAACTAACAGTGAGAACCCTTCCTTGTCAGATATTCTTCTACACATCACAAAGTTAAAATATAAGAGTATGAAACAAGAAAGTTTTTTTGGTTTTGTGACTTTTGACAATTATTAGTAAGAAAAAGATGATAACAATTGCCAAAAAAATCACAAAAGTTGGCATGTTACCTGGCTATGACAAAGAGCACACAACTGACACCCAAGTAAGCCAGCAGAATATACATCCAGATATCAGGGGAGAGAGGATTCAGGAAGGAGAAGACGCCCGGGTTTGTACCATTGGGCTTGCGGTACAAAATACTTATTCCAAGGGTCATAAAGGGCTTGGAAAAGTCGATGACCTTCTCCCGCACATAGGTAATGGCCAATGGTGCCACTGCAAGGTCAGCTTTCTGTTAACAGAAAGACAAAAAGAGAAACAGGCTGTCAGTCAGCAGAAACAGGTCCAAGCAGGCAAGCAGATTAGGCAAAACACAGACTTGCGGTAAGCAGGAGGCTTGATCTTGCCCTAGGCAGGCTGAAATTCAAACCTCTCCCTGTGTTAAGGAAACTGATTGTACCTCCTGCTTGCTGAACAGGCATAGCAGCATTTAGAGAAAACTAAAAGCACTGTTTCATAGAATCATAGAATGCTAAGGTTGGAAGGGACCTTGAGGATCAGCTAATTTCATAGGCAGGGACACCTCCCACTAGCACAGGGCACTCAAGGCCTCATCCAACCTGGCTCTGAACACCTTCAGGGAGGTTGTGGAGCACAGAAGCACCCAACGTGATCAAAGATCACGTTGGGTGATTCTGTGCTCCACAGCCTCCCTGGGCAACCTGTGCCAGTGTCTCACCACCCTCACTGCAAACAACTTCCCCCTAACATCCACTTTCAATCTCCCCTCTGCCACTTCAACCCCATTGCCCCTTGTCCTGGCATTGTAAGCCCTTGTCAATAGTCCCTCCCCAGCCTTCCTGGCGCCCCCTTCAGATCCTGGAAGGCTACTCTAAGGTCTCCTGGAAGCCTTCTCTTCTCCAGGGACAGAAATGAAGACAAATATTACAGCTTGCAGAACATAATTGAACATTCACTGTAATGGCTTTAAAACCTTTCAGACATCACAGAATCACACAAAATCACAGCGTGCCAGGTTGGAAAGGACCCCAAGGACCATCTGCTCCAACCTTTCCAGGTTGAAATGAGCTGGCCCAGCACCCTGGCAAGCTGAGCCTTCACACTGCCCAGTACAGGGCACATGCACATTCAACCTATGTCTTTGTCACTCCTTTGCTGTGCTCTTTAGAAGCTCATTCACATCTGCTTTACAAATAAATGTGTTTGTACAAGCATAGGCAAGGGCTGGGTGACATGAAGTGGTACAAAATCAGAACAAATATTGGTACAAAATAAACACTTTACAATAGGAACACCATATTTTAAAACAGCTGCCTCTCAAAGGTTGCTACAGGGAGTAAGCCTGGCTAGTTTGTAGGAATCATTAGGAAATTTGTAGCTAATTGATTCTTCATCAACTGCAGCATTTCGAATGAGATCAGAGACTAGAAAGTACTTTGTCAGTTTGGATCTAGTTGTAGTTAATCATCTATGGGAGATTACTAAATGGTACTCAATTTTTTTTTTCTTTTACATTAACAGAAATCCCAGTGACAAGAAACAGACCTGCATCTGCTCTTTAATCTCTCAGCAGGCTGCAGTGGCCGTGTGTGTACATGTCATTGTGTACATGAGGGAGGAGGGAGCTCAGAGTGAGGAAAATGACACAGTACAAGCTGTAAAGCAAGAATTCCTTGTACACTGCATGTAAACTTAGCTTTGGAATGACAGAAACAGCATCAGCACCATGGAATGCTCTCACACAGGCAGCACAGTTGCAAGCAGCATCATTTTCAGAATGCCTCTTCTAAACCACCAGCCAGAGATTTGATTCTCCTCCCCCCAACCCTTATACATTCCTCTATTTCTGTTTTTTATTTGCTGTGCATGCTGTGTAACACTCCAAGTCTCACTTCAATCCCATATTAACATCCTAAAATGGCTTTCTGACAAGTTCCATGAGAAATAACATCTCTCTCACCTGGCAATGAGGTGTGCTTCCAATTCTTTTAGAATGAAAGTGTACACAGTTCTAGTTGTTAAACAACAACCAAAGAAAGGATTTATCTGTCTGAAAGCGTAATCCTAAGAGCCCTTCTTCTTGACCTCAGAGAATGCCTTTTTGTGTCAGCATCCAAAGAGTGCTGAGGATAAAGGAGCTGCTATAGAATAAAATTCTACACCACCCCAAGGTTCCAGGAGCAATTAGGAACAAACAAGTCTGACCAGGACATTCCAGCACAAGGTGCAAAACACAAGAGTTTGTACAGCAACACAGTGGCTGCAGCCTGCGAGGACTGAGGATGCTGCAGACAGTGCCAACAGCAGGGGCTGGAGAAAAGCCCTGGTGACAAATTCTTACTTATGTCAAGAGGGAGGAAATGACAACCTTGCATTCCCTGCACCATGCAAAGAGATGGCAGTTAGACAGGAGAATGGCACTCACAGTCTGCACCCAGCCAGCTTCAAACACAGGGTCTCTAGCAAGGCAGGCAATGTCCAGGAGGAGAGGGAGGAAGAAATAGAACATCTCAAGCTCTACAGGACATTGTCCAAAGTCACATGAACCATTGCCAGTTACTCCCACCCTACTTTCTCCAAGTCCTTCAGAAGACCAGGGCAGAAGGGAACTCATGGACTAGATGATCCTTGTGGTCCCTTCCAACCTGGCATTCTATGAATCTACAAATCTGAGAGTTTTCCAGGCATTACTTTTAGCAGTACCTTCTCAACAGCATTTGGTCTTTCATCCTCACCCTAGACCTCACAGGGTGATGACACCTCCTGCTTTCACTCTCTCTGGGGTCTCTTTCCTACACTACTGCACAACTCACAACATTCACAGAATCACAGAATGGTTCATGTTGGAAGGGACCTCAAAGCTCAGCCAGTTCCAACCCCCTGCCATAGGCAGGGACACCTCCCACTGGCACAGGTCACTCAATTNAGCCATTCCCCACCCAGCCTGCACTTGTGCCTGGGATTGTGCCTACCCAGGTGCACACTATGGCATATTGGAGTGAATTACACTGGTAAGCTCAGACCTGCAAGACAAGAATTTGCAGGAAGGTTCTGTAAGTCTGTGAATATGTTCAGCTTGCTTAGAGCAAAAAGCAGAAGCTGAAGGAACAGAGGAGATGTGGTTAGCTGCTGGTTGAGGGGACACCTGCTGCTTATTTAGCTTGTGACAAATGACACTGGAAAGAAAAGGTCAGAGCACTTGAAGTTGTGGATTAATGAATAATTAGACTGAAAGGAGCAAAAAATCAAAAGTGGTATTTTCTGACATATAACAAATTATCATCATAAATTATCCTAGAGACCCCAGGACAGATTTCATACAGAAGTGAAATGCTACTTAATGAGGAAAAGAAAGCATACAAATAATAACTGGAAGGTGATATGAATATTTGAAAGAGTCAACAGATACAGGAACAATGTGTTACAGGCACTCAATTATGACATAAGGTAAGTGGAAGGAGTTGGAGGACTAATATTAAATAGGAGCTTCGTGGTGGAAAACTGCCTAGATAACAAATGGAACTAAAAATGACTACTGCAAATTCAGAGACAAATGGTTTGGTATGGAACAGGAAAGGTTTAATCTGCAAGGTAAATAAATATATACCAAGGGAAAAATAAATAAATAAAACCCCACTCAAAACAGATAGCCTTCAAAGAACTTCAGAGATGAATCAGGAAAGGTGAAATTAAAAAGAAAGCACAAGAAAGATAAATGCAGGCAGATAAGAAAACTGAAACACAAACAGTAGTATTTTAAATGTACACAGAGACTGTTGGAGCAGGGGGCGAAGGGCACTGTGTCTTTTGTTGTTGTATGGGGGAGATAAAAAGAAAATAAAATACCAAGAGAGATACTGGGAAATAACCTCATAAAAAATCCACAGGAATCAGCAGGCATTCAGTTTGCCACCTCTGTATTCACCAGAGCTGCTGTTTCAAGCACTGACTGCACCTTAACTGCAGACTTGGCCAAAACACTGAGTGCTGTATGGAAAGTCACCCTCCAAACTTCATCTCCCTACAGGACCAGAGGTGAGTGCTCCATGGAAAGTCACCCTCCAAACTTCACCTCCCCACAGGACCAGAGCTGAGTGCTCCATGGAAAGTCACCCTCCAAACATCACCTCCCCACAGGACCAGAGCTGAGTGCTCCATGGAAAGTCACCCTCCAAACATCACCTCCCCACAGGGCCAGAGTTCAGGTTTGTGGGATGTATCACAAACATTTGGCACTGTTAATGTTTTCAGCCTTACATTCAGTTCTGGGTGCTAGTTTACACTTAAAGTTTGGATAAGCAAATAAACTTACCAAGTCTGACAGAATTAGTCAAAAATGTAGCCTAAATGTTGTACTTAGAGGGGCTTAGACTCCTCTTTAAGTACTACCTATTATGTATTAAAATGACAATTTATGTTCCCCTTTTGTTATGCAAACCTGCCCAATGTATCTCATGCAAACTTACACAAGGAAAGGAATAATCACTATAGAAAATGGGAGAGCTTTAGAGCTGAATGAAACATTTTGGGGTGCAATCTGTCAGCAAAGTAGTCTTGGAAACTCCAAACCCAAGACAGATTTATGGATTCTGCAGGTGAAAAGCATTCAGAGACCAGTAAAATGTTAGAGCTTCAGCTGAGCTGAGTGTTTATCTTCCTCTCAGTGATGTTCACTCAAATTGAGACCCAACAGTGGTTTGTGAGTGCTCAGAGTTTACTATATGTTGTAATACCTTGCATGCTGAGTTGAGATTTCCTCAATGCATGTAGGATGCAAATTTAAAATATTTCCCTGTGAAATGATTGATTTGATGATGTTCTACCTAATATGTCACAGTTGTCAAAACAAGTTTGCTGTAGCCTTGCTTCTAGAGCTTCCAGCCCTTTCTCTGAAGGAGTCTTGAACATTTTTGCCTTCATTTTAAATAAAGTAGATGCCAAAATGTTAAGAACCAACATCAGGAGATTGGTTGGAAAGGCTCTCAGACAATGGGAAAATATTGTGAGCCAGGGCTAGCAGTGAAGCCAAGGTTCTCAGAGGAGCAGCTGACCAGATTCCAGTGCAAAACCACCTCACCAGCATGGGCTTAGAACACCACTGAGCACCTGCACAGGGCAAGGAGACATTAGCATAGAATCAGAGAGCTGCTTTGCTTGAGAAAGACCTTTAAGATCTAGTCCAACCATTTTCTAACTCTGCTAAGCCCAGTGCTACACCATGACCCTCCACACCACATCTCTGCCTCTCTGAAGCACTTGCAGGGAGAGGGACTCCAGCAGCTCCCTGAGGAGGCTGCTGTCTGCACAGCTGTTGCCATGTACCCAAACCCTGCCTGCCATCAGTGGAACAGGCTGCCTGGGGAGGTGCTGGAGTCATGCCTGGAGGTGTTCAAGAAGATGGAGACATGGCACTTGGAGACATTCAGTGGTGTTGGGTTGAGAGTTGGACCTGATGATCTCAGAGGTCTATTCCAACCATAGTGATTCTATGATTCTTTTCTATGACTCCTCAACATCAAGGTCCTCAAGCACTATGCTGGGGCATCACATGGGGCTTAAGAAAAAAGTGCTTTGTAGAGCTACACTTTGTCCATATCTCTCTTTGATCAGTGCTGCACTTGCGAGGCACAAATGTGGGATCAAGTCCCAGCAGAACCCCTGGGGCATTAGTGGGTTCAAGTTTCATTAGAAGGGAACTGAGTCCCACTGGAATTGCCTTGCCAGAACTTGTAAGGCTGCTAAATCACCTATGACCCTCACAAAGTCCCTTGCTCCTTCCTGTTGTTCAGCAAAAGGTCTGTCTGACACCTTTGCCACCCTGCCCAGCAGTACTTACATTCTCTCTCCACAGGCAAATATCTCTATTAGCTGTCCTGGGGAATATTTCTCTTCCACTCGGAGCTAAAGAGCCCAATGTCTTTTCCAACAGGAATTCATCACAGTTCAGTTGTAAAAGAGAAGGAATCACTGAACTTGTTTTGTGCTTTCAGGATTTACTACTTATTCAAGAGGAAGCTAGGCATGGTTTGGAGACCAGTGTCGGAATGATGGCAAGTGTGAACACAGTGAAACAATCAGAGAACTGTGAGTAAACTCTGGGGAAAGAGACTGGAAACATACAGAGCCTGATGGGAAGGCTTCAATCTCTCTTCACACTACAGAATTCCAAGCTTCAGCCTGACAGCTATGCCAGGCTCAGTTTAGATAGCATTAGCTTCATTTCTCTTGCACTTGTGAGTCCAAGAAATTATGTAAAGTGACTAAGCATAGATTTAAACCACTTATTTTAGCATCTAGGTTCTATGTGGTGCTTTTCATCTTTACATAAATGCTGCATCTGCCTTTCTACTATACCATAATCACACATTTTATTTATTCTTAACTTACAGATGTTACAAACTACCCCTGTAAAGATATGCACCAGAGCACGGCATCCTTTCTTTCTCAAGTGTCTGCCACCTAATATACAACAAGCAGATCAATACTAAATATATTTTTCAGATAGATGCAAATGCTACAGCAACTTTCAGAGCTTCATCTCTCTCTTTTTTCTTTTTAGTCTAAGTAGAAGCTCAGGTTGAAAAATGTAGACAGAGTCATTTCACCCTACCAAAAGAAACATTAATTGAGTTTATAAAATCACTTTATGCAAAACAAATCCTTTTTTTTTTTTTTTTGGGCACATTAAAACTATTGTCTGAGGGAAAAGAAAGAGTGAAAGCTAAGCTGACAAGCCATGGGAAGTACTAACCTCATAGAAACATCAAAATGTGCTAACTGTCTGGCTGGATTTCTTCTCTAAATGCTTGTTCAGCAGTTGTGAGGGTGGAAGTGGTGCTTGCTAG
Organism: Ramphastos sulfuratus; assembly: GCA_013399055.1. Lineage (NCBI taxonomy): Eukaryota > Metazoa > Chordata > Aves > Piciformes > Ramphastidae > Ramphastos > Ramphastos sulfuratus. The sequence continues at coordinate 238,120 of WBNM01008471.1, read as the reverse complement.
GATGTACTGGTAGCATGCACAGATGCATTTACAAAATTGCATGAATTAAAGTAAATTACAACATCAGAATAGGGGGAGGGAAAGCCTGAGGAAAAAAAAAAATGAAGCAAAAAATTCACAACTAAAGATATGATCAGGTTCAGAAGTTATGCTACTTCTGTGATGCACTGAGTATCTAAATTTTTTGACTCCTAAATAAATACTATTTCAAATGGTAAAAATCAGTTTTAATCTATCTTTAGTTCTTTGTTGCATATGGGGGGAAAAAAGAACATGTTTCACTCTGTTATGGAGAGGGAAGGAGTGGCAAAGCCTCTGTTCCACACACTCTGCTGCAACTTCTTCAAATACATTTCACTCTGGGACTTTCTGGTGAAAAGCTTAGGAGGCCATACCAGCACTTGTTCAAAAAAAAGCTTTAGGGGTGAATAATAAAAGCATGTCAGAATGTGCTTCTTTTTCTTTGCTTCTGACAGAAGAGATAACCTCCCCAGTATCCACCTTGGCAATGGCAAATGAGCTGCAGATGATGCTAGCACCCAACAACCATCAAATCTAATAGCTCTGCATGCCTGTGCATTCAGACACGTGTCACAATATGCATGCCTAGGCACAGACAGGCTAAAGAGCTGTTTGCTTTCTGTCTCTGTGTAATAGGTATAATACAGGCACACATTTAAAGATAATATAAATATGAGACTCCCACACGTTCTTCTTAAGTGTGAAGAGAGGCATAATCAGCGTTTGTTGCAACAGCAATACCAGATTATTATTTACTAGGAGAGCAGAGAGATAACAACCTTCCCAGTAAATAGGAATATTTTGATGAGCACATGTTCTGCCCATCTGCTAAAATCTTAAAGCAAATTGAAATGAGAGTAGTGATTTTTTTTTTCCTCTGAGCTATTCAGACAGTTTCTGCCATCATTAGCAGGTTTCCCTCGAATTAGCTACAAAACAGTCTCCCTTTCTTCCTATTTTAACTGGCAGTGATGTGCAGAATATGTTTTATCTCCTTCTTTGATCGGAATGTCCTGCGTCAAGCAATCCACCCAAATAGATTCAAAAAGAGACTATGACATAATTTTTAAATTGACTAAAGGGTTTGTAAGAGACTAAATTGAGCTGGGAGGATCAGCTGCAAGAGCCTGCTTTGATGGACACGAGGCAATGCCTGCCTTACTCATTTCCAGGTAATTGCAATGCTTTGCTCCTTCAGTGTCTGTTGATATTTGTGCCTTTCTGCTCTCACTTTATTGCTGATGTTTCAATGAAAGTGTTTCTTTTCTCTCTGCATACCAAATAATGTTCATGTTTACATTAACTACATTTATCTCGAGGACAAAGTCTCAGCTCCACTACCAGAAGGGGAAGTCTGGCTTCTATTGATTAACAAAGGAGGAGCTTGGGGGTTTTGTCTGGTTGGTTTGTTGGGGTTTTTCTCACAAAACCCTATTTATTTGTTCTCAGAAATTCATTATGAATACTACATATTCATTATTTTGACTCAGGCATATGCCACAGAAGAGCTAAACCAGTTTGGCAGAAACAAAAACCGCCTATAGGCACAACAGCGACGCAGGAGGGTTTCCATTTCACAAACAAATGCTACAGTAAAGGAATCTTGGATGTGAGTTTCCTTTCATTGCCTCTTTAAACACCCAAACTAGTCCCGTTCAAGTGGCACTATCAAGTTTTACAGCTTGCATAGATAGAACTGAACTCTGTATGAGCAGTAGAAAGCTGCCAGAAGTTAACTTACATGATCAATGAGCTCCCGAACCATTCCGTTCCACTGTCCGCTGGCATCTTCCTGGGCTCCGTATTTGCCATCCTCCACCAGCCTAATCTCGTAGGAAAACCCAAGGATAGTAGACAGCTCCCTGAGGAGGTCAATGCAGTACCCCTCAAATCGATCATTTCCATACAGGGGCTTGTCAGACTTCTTGAACATCACATATGGCTCTTCCTGTAAAAAGCAGCAACACAGAACAGGTGGAGAGCATCCCCACACCTTCCCTTCTGGGCTGAAGTGGTACTCATGGCTGCCTGGGCCAAGAACTCAAATGCAAAGCAAAACCCTTTTAACATTTGGCTACATCTGTCTAAAGCCTTTACTTATCTTCAGACTGAAGTTAGAAGCCTTTCCAATTTTTGTTTGGATACCTGACACTGGAATCATGGTAGACATAGCCAAGGAACCCATATAAACAGTGCACCTAAACCTGCTCCTTGCCCAGCTGCATCACACACTGATACCAGCTGCACTGTTCCAGGGGACACTGCAAGCCTCTTCCAATACAGGAGCAAAACAAGAAATATTTTGACAACTGTGCTGGTTTGAGGCTAATTGGAATATTTTAATGGAGAAAATTATATTATAGGCTGTGAAAGGAAAACAGTGGTGATGTCTGCTGCACTCATAGGCTTGCTCAGATGTTTAAGAATAAGAACATAAACATAGATAAGACACTCAGGCTTGCAGACACTCTGGGGCTGTCTGGCTTCTTTCTTGGATGCCTGTTTCAGCAAAAGCACTTGGCTCAGAGCACAGAATGCCAAAGCATTAAAATGTTGCAGCACTGCAGCCTGTGCTAATCTATTTTTCAGCTGAGCTGAAGCACTTTGTCTTCATGCTATGTGAGGAATGGCATTAGGCATTATTAGACCTTGTCATAGTGAAAAGCAAAATACTCTTCTCTTATGATGTATCTTAAATTTTCCAAAGACTGTGGGAAAACATAAACACACCCAAAAAGTGCAAACCCAAGACATGCAACAAACAGAGCAAACATATTCCTTGACTGGTGGCCCTTGGTGCTCCTAAGGCAAATGCTAGCATGGAATTCTAAACTGATCCTTGCCACTACATAAAAGCATATTTTTGTGACTAACATTTTAGTAGAATGGAATTGAAGCACTAGAAAATTATCTGGGATGGTGCTGTAAACTGGGAACCCAAAGTGCTTCACAGTCATCATCCAGAGATCTAAATAAATGCTCACCCTGCCTTCTGCTTGCAGGCAGCAAGGAGAAAAATTACTTTACTGGCCTTTTGCAACTAAGTCAGACTCCAGCTCATGCTGATCCACTGCACTCATTCATACACTGCGACTCCCTTCAAACCTCATCGAGTTTGTCTGAAAAGCATCACCTCTGTCTGAAATGAAACAAGTGGTCAAGTCTGTCTCTGATGAATACCTTACAAGGCCTCAGAGGTTGCTAGCACAGAGACACTTGTGCTGGTCCCAGGACAGAGCTGATTCTCCACTTCAGCTTTCCCCTGACTGCATTTCTGCAGGAGCAAATCGAGTTGCTTACCAAGATGGTGGTGACGATTAGCGAGCGATTGGACAGGGAATCTGTGATGTTTGCTGGCTTTCCTTTCTGATTCTCTGTCATGTTAAGGCCACTCAGTGGATCCCAAGTCCCAACCTACAAAACAGTAATTAATTTGATCATTTTCCAACTTGCAAGCAGCTGTCATTCCTGGCAGAGGGGAATTTTCATTTAGAAACATCTCTTCCCAATCTGCTGCTTGGTTACCACCTCTCTTTGAGAGCTTCAGGAACAGGTATCCCATGGCTGATCTGAGATCACACATGGCTGCTCTTTTATAATCAGTGTGCAGTTCTCCTGTGCTCATTGCCTTCAGCACTCACTGAACTCCAAACACAGCTCAGGTCGTTTCCCATTATACTAATCAGGAAATTCACATTCATAGATTGGTTTAGGTTGGATAGGACCTTGAAGGTTATCCAGTTCCAGCCATGGGCAGGAACACTTCCACTATCCCAGGCTACTCAAGGCCCCATCCAGCCTTGCTTTGAACACCTCCAGGGAGGGGATGTCCCCAATCTCCATGGGCAACCTGCTCCAGTGTCTCACCATCCTCACTGTAAAGAATTCCCTCCTCATCTTCAGCCTAAATTTCCCCTCCTCAAGCTTCAAATGAAAATACTTTATAGAATCATAGAATGGTTTAGGATGGAAGGGACCTCAAAGATCATCTAGTTCCAACCCCCTGCCATAGGCAGGGACACCTCCCAGCACAGGTCACTCAAGGACTCATCCAGCCTGGCTCTGAACACCTCCAGGCAGGTTATGGAGCACAGAAGCACAGAATCTTTGATCACGTTGGGTGCTTCTGTGAGCCACAACCTCCCTGGGCAACCTGTGCCAGTGTCTCACCACCCTCACTGCAAACAACTTCCTCCTAACATTCAATCTCCCCTCTGCCACTTCAAACCCATTGCCCCTTGTCCTGGCATTACAAGACCTTGTCAATAGTCCCTCCCCAGCCTTCCTGGAGCCCCCTTCAGATACTGCAAGGCCACTCCAAGGTCTCCTGGAAGCCTTCTCTTTTCCAGGCTGCAGAGTCCCAACTCTTTCAGCCTATCCTCAGAGCAGAGCTGCTGCATTCCTCTGAGCATCTTTGTGGCCTCCTCTGGACCCACTCCAACAGTTCAATGTCCTTCACAATAACTTTTTATCTTCTTACCTCCATGCATAGTCTTCTCCTCAACAAATCTCATTTTGTCACAAAAACATTACAAATTACAGTTGAAACTGAACTGTTGTCCTGCATATAAAATAACCTGGTCCAGTGGGAGGTGTCTCTGCCCATGGCAGGGGGCAGAACTAGATGATGTTTAAGGTCTCTTNAACCTGTGCCAGTGTCTCACCACCCTCACTGCAAACAACTTCCTCCTAACATTCAATCTCCCCTCTGCCACTTCAAACCCATTGCCCCTTGTCCTGGCATTACAAGACCTTGTCAATAGTCCCTCCCCAGCCTTCCTGGAGCCCCCTTCAGATACTGCAAGGCCACTCCAAGGTCTCCTGGAAGCCTTCTCTTTTCCAGGCTGCAGAGTCCCAACTCTTTCAGCCTATCCTCAGAGCAGAGCTGCTGCATTCCTCTGAGCATCTTTGTGGCCTCCTCTGGACCCACTCCAACAGTTCAATGTCCTTCACAATAACTTTTTATCTTCTTACCTCCATGCATAGTCTTCTCCTCAACAAATCTCATTTTGTCACAAAAACATTACAAATTACAGTTGAAACTGAACTGTTGTCCTGCATATAAAATAACCTGGTCCAGTGGGAGGTGTCTCTGCCCATGGCAGGGGGCAGAACTAGATGATGTTTAAGGTCTCTTCCAACCCAAAGCATTCTCTGAATTTCCCCCATACTTGGAAAGAGGTTGGATTAAACAATGGCAAGAGTGGCTACTACTGCTCAGCTACTCACTCTGCCCCAGTCCTCCTGAACCTAAGAATGTGGCTACAAGCACCCAGTTAATAGCCTTGAACACTGCTACCAAGACAGCAACTTTTACTAGAGCACTTTGAAAGCAGCAGGTGGAGATCAGGTTTAGTATTGGTTCATGCAACAAGTGAAATGCTACTGGAAGTGCTGCTCTTTGGTGGGGGATAAGATTCTGGTTTGTTTCCCATCCCTTTGGAGGTTAACTTCTTACACACCTTTTCAAGCCCTTCCTCCTTGAGGCTGATAACATCTAAATCAAAATCTGTCCTCAGGCCATTGGTTTTGTTGAAAGTTATCCTGCCTGTGAGACCTTCCCAGTGGGCCTGTGGAGAAAGAAAAAAAGAACCATTTTAGTAAATAAATATCTCTGCCTTTTTGGTTTGGTTTGGGATTTTTTGGGTGTGTGTTTGTTTTTTGTCCCTCTGCCAAAATGGACACATTAATTTTATTTTATCTAAATAATTTACCTTGTGGCTGACTTTTGCAACAAGTATTTTATAGTTGCTCATTGGGTCAAGTTTTCTTCTGTCCTCACAGGTTTTAACTAACTTTCTGTCTTAAGCAATAATCTCCTCTTACTAAATGAGGTCAGCAGCTGTTTTGTCTCCATTCCTCCATCACTCATGCATGCTGTTCCCTTTCCCTTCCCTACCCACCTCATCCCAAGCCTCAGCCTCTCATCAACACTGCATTTCACTCCTCTGTCAGGAAATTTCACTCAAATAAAGATTTGCTTTTGCAGGATGCTGAGTCCTCTGAAACCACACTGAGACAGCAGGAAATCGAGGTCCCTGGTGCCAGCTCTCCAGAACTGATCCTTTGCTTTTACTCAAGTGCTTTACTCTCTTTTTTTATATATATATATATATATTAAACTTAAAGTCTACCTACTTCTAAAACTATACCCAAGGGAGCCAAGGAATGTGTTTGAAGATAAAATTATCAGGAATTGAAAGGAACAAATATTAAATACAAGGTAATATTCCATTGCAATTACTTCTCTTTGTCCTAGTATCTTGCATAACTAGAACAAGAAATAACTGAATTCCCATGGGAAGCGGTGGGTTGCCCTTCAGTGAGCAGTTTGGAGATTCAGCTTGACAGAGTGCTGGGCTCTCTGTCACCTAGAGAGGTTGGACCAGATGATCCTTGGGCCACCTCTTTTCAACTCCACTATCACCCAGAAAGGTTGGACCAGATGATCCTTGGGGTCCCTGGGCCACCTCTTTTCAACTCCACCTAGAAAGGTTGGACCAGATGACCCTTGGGGTTCCATCCAACCTGGCATTCTATGGATTAGGACTTACTTACAGTACAAAAAGACTTGAATACTTTACAGTGTTCACCTGTCACACCTTAGATGTCTTGGTTTCACTTTAAATCACTATCTGTCAGTATCACTTTAAATCACTATCTGTCAGTATCTAAATAGCACACCAGGAGACCGAGGCCACATATGTTCATGAATTCACCATAGCAAAAAACCTGAACAAACAAACAAACAAATAATCAAACAAAAAACCTCCATTCTTGGCCCTTTTGAGCTTATACCAATATTCAGTTGCTGAGCTTTTCTCCATCAGGTTACGATTTGTGGCTTGAATGCTGTTGGCTTTTCTGCCACAAAGGTTCAAGCACAAGCAGCCCCTTCAAACATCTACAAACAGAAGTTTTCTTTGGAATGCATTTATCCTGCCTTTTTCTGGTTCTTTGTCCCACCTAACACCTCAGGAATTCCACTGTCAAACAGAAAAGCTGCCCTGCCTGCTGAGCTCTTGACACATATGTTGAGACATTTCCATCCACTNCAGGGCTTGTGGCGGTTGCACTGCAGGGAGCTGACAGTCATCTGCGGGAACTGCTGCACAGCCACCGACACCACGTGGACAGCGTCGTACATCAGGGCTGCGTCCGTCTGGAACCAGAGCGAAACCACAGCCATCAACACACAGACACCCAACGGGCGAGCAGGGAGGGGAGACAACGAAAATTTCCCTGCTCATCACACTGAGAAAATTATCTGATGGCTTCTGCAGCCCTGGCACCGAGCCACAGAATCACAGAGTGGGTTGGGTTGGAAGGAACCTTAAAGTTCTTCTAGTTCCAATCCCTTGCCATGGGCAGAGGCTTCTCCTANTTCTCTTCTGCAGGCTGCAGAGCCCCAACTCTCTCAGCCTATCCGCACAGCAGAGCTGCTGCAGCCCTCTCAGCATCTTGGTGGCCTCCTCTGGGCCCTCTCCAACAGTTCCATGTCCTTCCTGTGCTGGGGGCTCCAGAGCTGTATGCAGTACTCCAGACTTATCAGTGACTTACCTCCTTGATGAGGCTCATGAAGCGGGTGCCGAAGCGCCAGGGCTTGTGGCGGTTGCACTGCAGGGAGCTGACAGTCATCTGCGGGAACTGCTGCACAGCCACCGACACCACGTGGACAGCGTCGTACATCAGGGCTGCGTCCGTCTGGAACCAGAGCGAAACCACAGCCATCAACACACAGACACCCAACGGGCGAGCAGGGAGGGGAGACAACGAAAATTTCCCTGCTCATCACACTGAGAAAATTATCTGATGGCTTCTGCAGCCCTGGCACCGAGCCACAGAATCACAGAGTGGGTTGGGTTGGAAGGAACCTTAAAGTTCTTCTAGTTCCAATCCCTTGCCATGGGCAGAGGCTTCTCCTACTAGACCAGGTTGCCCAAGGCCTGCCTGCCTTCCCTCCTTCCATCTTTCCTTCCTAATTCCTCTCTTCCTTCTGAATTCCTTCCTTCTTTCCTCCCTCCCTCCCTTCCAGCATCATAGGAGAACTTCCTATGCTACCTATGGTAGAATTAGAGGAGGCAGCTCCCTACGCTACCCTCCCTACCCTATGCTCCCTACCCTACGCTCCCTAAGCTATGTTCCCTATGCTAGTCATCAGCTACCTCTGACAATTCAGGGCACCTTTAAAAATCAGGGAATTAAGGGAGTGTAGAAATCACCTGATGCATCTTTGATTCAAATCAGAGGAGGGAAGGAGGGAAGGAGGGAAGGAGGGAAGGAGGGAAGGAGGGAAGGAGGGAAGGATTATCAAGGTAGCAAACTCTTAGCTATGAAGGACACAGACTAAGGAAATAATGGTTTTGTGTTTTGGAATTACAGACTAGGTACAGTGCCAAAGGTACTCAATTGATGAGTAACTTCTAAATGAGTGTCAGTTTTAATTCCTAGGACAGACCTAGCCACTGCTTTCTATAAATCAGAGGCAAATGAGAATTGCATTAAAATGCACATTCATTTTAATGGTTTCTATGTCCCATCCTAAATAAGTAGGCTGTTCAGACCTGGTATGTGCTAACTGATGTTGTATTAGCCAAGGATGGAGACAGTCTCTGGGTGCACACTGTCATGCAGTACAAGAAGCTGACATCTCTCTCCTGCTCTATTTGATAAACAGAGGCGAGCCCTGGAACCAACAGCAAGAGAGGACCTTGGATTCAGCTGGTGGAAATGAGCACTACGCCATCTGCTCAGCATACCTTAGAGAGAAAAGGACCTATTTCCCCTTCTCATTCACATAATTAGTGAGCTGTGAAATTAGTTCTTTAATGGATAGGAAACCTGGAGATTATTGCACTTGTCACAATACAACACAATGCAGTACCAAACGAGCTTATACAGTGCTGCCTTTCATGCAAATGCATCCCAAGACTCTTCCCCATAAAGCTAAACATAAAAATGCAAAAAACCTTCTACCATTATAGCCCATAAGCTGCTGCTGAAGAGGGAGCTGTGCCTTTACACTTAAATGGCTCTCCCAAGGAGAGGTTTCAAACCTCAAACAGGAACCAATCCTAATTTTAAAATAGCCACTATAATGGCTTCCAAGCCTCTCTGCTGCCAAGTCCTTTACGCAGAGCCTCCAAAATTAGTCAGGAAATATTTTTGCTGCCAAACAGTTCATTATCTTTCAAGGCATTAAAGTGCTTTTAAGGGGAGCTGATATTTGACAAGGAGGCAGCAAAACACCAAAAAGTTGGACTGAGGTGCTGAGTAAGCACCACACAGAGCTTAATATTCCAGCAGCAGCACTTGGCAGTAGCTGGAGTCTAGACAACAGCTTTTAAAATAAACTCCAAAGAAGTACAATGCCCTCATCTAGCTCAGAAATGCAAACTTGGGGGTTTGGGGGGTTTATTTTAACCAGCTTTATTTCTAAAACTGTAGTACAGCAATGAAGGAAAAATTTTAACTGCTGTGAGGCTTTAGCCAAAGCAGCCCACGAAGAAGCCATCAGAAGTTCAAAACCAGCATTAACTGATTAATTAGGCACACATTTGGAAACTGACTCATCACAGTAAGGATCCAATGGATATGGTGCTAGATGCAGAGCACCAAGACTTTCTGTTAAGTTCTATCAGCAGCTGAGCTTACAGAATTATCAGCTGTAGGGTGGCAACAGACTCAACTGCAGTATCACAGAACCATTGAGGCTGGAATAGAGCTCAGAGGTCATTGAGTTCAGCCTATGACCTCACCCAGATTCCAAAAGCTCCACTGCCTTTTCAGAAAGAGATCAAANGACAGCTCAGGCAGAGCTTCTCATCCACCAGCACCCCCAGGTCCCTCTCCTCAGGGCTGCTCTCCAGCCAGTCTCTGCCCAGCCTATATCAATGCTTGGGGTTGCCTCGACCCAGGTGCAGGATCTGACAGCACTGCTCACATGTAAGTCAGGTTGTACTTTTAAATGCCCACAACAAACTAATCACTGGCTGGAAGCTGAGTGCCCCACTTCTTTTTTAGATGCTACAAGATAAAGTCTTCATTTAAGCAGGATGGGATTCCACAGCCCACCTGGTGTAAGAAGATCAAAGTTAAATGCAGGCTTAAATGTTTGCCCTGAATAAAGAGAGAGAGAACCACATACTCAAAATATATTGCTTTAGTGGTTGGGTACTGCACTCATCTCACTGGGTGCTCTCATTGACTTCACTGCAGGAGGACTGAACAGCACAGAACTCAGGATGAGGCACAAAGGTGTTCACTTGAGCACTCAGGTTGAGCTCTCCTCTTGCCTGGTCACTCCTCCCAGGGGCAGGAGGAGCTGCCAGCTGTTGGCCTTGCTCTCTACCCTCTCTCACTGGGCTTGCTGAGCTCTGTGCCTCACCACCCCTTGGCCATAGCACTTTCTCTTCCTTAAATCATAATATTGGGACTTTGAGGTACAGGCAACACAGCAGGTTTCAGCAAGAGGCTGTCTGAGGATCAGGAAGGAAATGTTCCCTGTGAATTTTTCAGGATGCTTTATTACACCTAAAGAGAGATTAAGAGGCTGGTTCCTTGCAGGCCCCTATTTAATTACATCAAATCATGACTTGAGTGCTGCACAGCAATATTTTTGTATGGCACTTCCATCTACCTCCATCAAACCATACGAGGATTTCATGTACCAATAAACCACTCCTCTCTGATCCACATCTCAGTGCTCCAGAACTATCCTTAAATTGCAGAAATATCTGCTCTTTATGCTCAGAAAACAGCATTTTTATCAGGCAATCTCATTTAACATTAATTTAAGATGAATGAGTGCTAGGCAGGTTCTGTTTCTTTATGAGCTAGAGCAGGAACAGTACACCTCAAGCAGAAAAAGAAAATATCATATTGCAGCTTTTACTCTAAGAAGTTGGAGTTCTTTGTAATCTACAATTTGAAAAGAAAGAATGGGACTATTATGTAGGCATGATCTGGAAGGACTTCCAATTACTCAAACACAGATTATTAAAACCAGCTCAAAAGCAGGCAAAAGCCCTCAGGTTTTCAATTAAATGTTAAATTAAACTGATGTGATTGTTTTCCCCTCTTAGTTAAACTTATTGCTAATAAAAGTCAAGGAAGAAATACAGTTTGCTGCTCAAAAGGTGGTCTGGAAAAATAAAGGAGAATTAGGAATCCTCTAAGAGGCAGAAGTATTAGCAAAGAGGCTGAACATTCATTTCTGAAGCCTATGGAAACAAAGGCTGAGAGCAACCACTGAGGGGAACAGCAGCCAGGGGAGAAAGGAAAGCTAAAGAGCAGAGAAAAACAATCCTGGACACTAAAATTATCACACCACCACCCCTCATCCCCCCCAAAAAAACCCACCCCAAACAACAAAAGCCAGTTTAAGTTACAGACAGGTACAGGCTGAAAGGGCATTAGATTTCAAATCCTCCAGCAAGCCTTAGAAGAGCTTCTGCAGAAAACCACCAACAGGAGACATCTCAGTTCCATGATGCCTGACACAGGCAGCAGCAGGCAGGCAGACTCCAGAGCCCCAGCACAGTACCACTGCTGCTCACCAAAAGCTCTCCTACCCAAGGCAGTTAAGACAAGTGAATGAAATTAAGAAGAAATGGCTTGCAAAAGTAGTTCCTCCCCTCCTTGGGTAATAAAATCTATTGCCCCTGAAATCATTTCCCTTAATTCTCACTTGCTACCACATTCCACAGAACCATTTTGCTGAGTGAGATTTAATAAATCTCTCAGCTTGGGATTAAATTTTAGAGGTTTATGAGCTGTTAAATTGCATTTGTATGTTTATTAAAGCTGGTGTTTGCTTACTTCTTGACACATTCCCAACTCCACCTTGGGGTACAATTAAGCAAACAGTAGAGATTGTGCTTTTTGTTTTCACCCCAAAAATGCACTCCAACTGGGAGCAAGATAGGAGCATCAGCAAGCTATAAACAATGTTCACCTAAATTTTTTTAAAAGCCAAAGGGCTCTGAGTATAAATTATTTTATTTTTCCCTGGCATGAGCTGCCCAGGGAGGTGGTGGAGTCCCCCAACCTGGCTGTGTTTCAGGGTGGTTTGGATGTGGTGCTTGGGGCTATGGTTTAAGATGAATCTTGTAGAGTAGGGTTCTAGGTTGGGCTTGGTGCTCCTGAGGGGCTGTGCCAGCCTGGGTGTTGCTGTGGTTCTGTGAAAACAGAGACCCTGTAAATGTCCACTCAGGTCATGAACTGTCTAACCCAACAAGTGAGGAGACACTGGCACAGGTTGCCCAGGAAGGTTCTTGATGCCCCCTCCCTGGAGGTGTTCAAGGCCAGGCTGGATGCAGGCTGGTGGGAGGTGTCCCTGCCTGTGGCAGGGGTTTGGAGCTGGATGAGCTTTGAGGTCCCTTCCAACCCAACTCACTCTGTGAATCTAGGAAGCCAATGGCTTTCAGTGCTCTGCTTGCACCAGCAAATGTCACCTGCTGCACAGCCACTTGCAGAACTGTGCTTGTAACAGACAATTAGGAACAAGGTGTCCTCACATTAGCTTTCTGTGTATCCTCAGAAGCAATTGTGACATTTCCAAGTGAAAGTTACTTTGAAGTACTTTCTTAGCCTGAACTTCAGAAATTATGGTATGTGCTGTAATGTTTCTTTTTTTTTTTTTTTCAATAAAAAACTCCATCATGCTCTTTTATATACCTTAAGGACAGATAGCAAAAACCTAATTACCAGGAAGAATGGGTCATTATTTGGTCTTTGGTAGTCTATTTCCTTTCATCTGTTCTCCTGCTCAAAAAAATCAATATGATTGTGATCACTGCAGCTCCATCAACCACATCCATAATAAAGAGCTGTCTGCTACTATTATATTAGCTCAGCATTCAAGACTTATCACAGCACATGAAAAGTCCCTCTGCAGAAGCAATTCCTAAGTAATTACAGGAGGGTCCTACTCGGCGCACACACCCCCAGCAGCTTTGCACCCACGTGCAGCAAGGAGGCACAGCTGGCTCTGGGGCTGCAGGGGAAGAGTTAGGAAAATTCAGATTTGGTCAAAAATGGAGGGAAGAAAAAATCATTCTGAGGGATGAAACTCTCCACATCTGTGTCAGTGCCATGGACAGAGGCACTGAGTGCAGCCTCAGCAAGTTTGCTGACCACACCAAGCTGGGTGCTGCAGCAGATAGCTGGAGGGCAGGGATGGCATCCAGAGGGACCTGCACAGGCTGCAGAGGTGGGCACAAGCCAACCTCAGGAGGTTCAACAAGACCAAGGGCAAGCTCCTGCAGCTGGGTTGAGGCAATCCCAAGCACCAATTCAGACTGGGCAGTGCCTGGCTGGAGAGCAGCTCTGGGGAGAGGGACCTGGGGGTGCTGGTGGATGAGAAGCTCTACCTGAACTGTCAGTGTGCACTGGCAGCCCAGAGAGCAACCAGAGCCTGAGCTGCAGCAAGAGCAGTGTGGGCAGCAGGGTGAGNAGACTGGAGGTGAGGAGGAAGTTGTTCAGCATGAGAGTGGTGAGAGCCTGGCAGGGGTTGCCCAGGGAGGTGGTGGAAGCCTCATCCCTGGAGGTGTTTAAGGCCAGGCTGGAAGAGGCTGTGGCCAGCCTGATCTAATGTGAGGTGTCCCTGGCCATGGCAGGGGGTTGGAACTGGATGCTCCTTGTGGTCCCTTCCAGCCCTGACTGATTCTATGATTCTATATCCTGAGTTCCTACTGTGTAAGTTCCACAGTTTGAGGATTTCTGAGATTTCACTTCAATTTTTAAAATGAAATTCTCAGATGAAATGTTTGGTGATGACTTTGAAATGCAGAGAAAAAAAAAAAAAGAAAGAAAGAAAAAAAAAAAAAAGAAAAAAAGAGAGAAAAAAAGAGAAAAAAAAAAAAAAAAAAAAAAAAAAAAAAAAAAGAAAAAAAGAGAGAAAAAAAGAAAAAAAAAAAAAAAGAAAAAAAAAAAAAAAGAAAAAACCCAGTTCTGAGTCTCCACAATAAATTACCTTCTCCTGCTTTCACCAAGTCCCATTTATATTTCTCCCCTTAGAACTAATGGCAGAGATTTAAATATCCTCAGCATAAACCCTCCATGATTACATGTGCAGCCTTGCAAAGTGCATGCTTGCAGGAGGAGACAAATTGGTAAGCAGCACAAAATACAGCTAGCCCATGGAGGAGTATTCCTCTCCAAAGAGGACTCTGCTCTGTGCCAGAATTCCATAATTCCTTTCATTAAGCTATCCCTTATGACTCTCTTTTAAACCAGTTCCTTTTTTTGCTTCTGGATTAGCACCTTAAAATCAGTAACACCCAAAGAAAAAGGTAATAGAAGACACCACTGGCCTGTGATTTAGAAAATGAGACTTTTGTGATGTCTCTGTAAAAGCTGGGAAACTTTTAATGGGAGCCCTAATGGCTAATGCTGGAAAGCATCTTGGTGCTGAAAGCCTAATTGAGGTTTTAGGTGCTCTGGAATCCTTAAATAGCAAAGAACAGAGAAGTTCTGAGCAAAAAAAGAAACTAAAATAGGCAAATCAAGTGAGACTATATGGTTTTTAATGTGTGTCTGGGGCTTTTGTAGGTGTAATTTTTAAATCTTAGAATCAATATGTAGTAATTCAGTGCCAGAGGACAGGGAGTGCTTACTAATGAGAGCAACCCAAAATACTTTTGCTGTTGAGCCATGGTTGCTGTTTCAGTGCATGGGGAAACCAAGCACCATCTTCAGAGCTACCAATTTGTCTTCTCTGAATTAAATGAATCTGCCATGTCCCCATTAAAACTTGTAATAACACACAAAAGCCAAAGTCATTCAGAGATCCTTTCTGGAAATTTTGGAACTCTCTCTCTCTCTCTCTCTAAACATAGTTCACTTCCAAAAGGATATTTATATCATAAAGCCACTGTTAGCATATAATTATCACAGTTACTGAACCCAAAATAGGAACTGACTATGCTTACAGCTTTTTCAGTGCCCCATCAGGATCACAGTCACATTTCTGCTCTGCAGCTACATTGGAATCATATTTACATTTAAAAATAAACAAGTCCCCAAGCCCAAGCAGAACTTTTAATCATTCCATCTTTTTCCCCCCCTGCCTCCAGCTCTCTGACTAATCTGATGAGGATTTCTTTTTCCTGAAGTGTGCCAATTAACTCTTCAATTACAAACTTTAGCAAGAAATGTTCTCCCCAAGAAGCTAATGATAGGACAAGAGGAAATGGCCTGGAACTGTGCCAGGGGGAGCCGAGGAAGAACTTCTTTGCTGTAAGAGTGGTCAGGAACTGGAAGAGGCTGCCCTGGGAGGTGGTGCAACTCCCACAGAATCACAGAACATCAGGGGTTGGAAGGGACCTCTGGAAAAGCCCTGAAAGGATGGCAGCTGCTACTTCCCAAGGTTAAGAAGCTGGAAAATGCTAACTGCAGCATTTGTGAGGACACAGACATGGGGAAGGCAGCAGCAGCACCTGTGTGCCGTTAGCTATGGTAGATAATAGCTTTTGATAGAGGTCAATAGAGAGTTGGGTTGAAGGCCATTTGTCAGATTGCACACAGGCACCCAAACTGGAGCTGGGAAGGGTTTGCCTTTGGCTCTGGCTGTTAAAAAACAGTTATCAATCTTCATCTCAGTCTTGCAGGAGCTGCTCTGGGTGAGCGATCGATATTGCATTTGCCACAATTGCTCATTTAATTATTTTCATCCTAAATACCCTGTCAGCAGGGGAAAAGTCTCCCTAATTTTAATTAATTTTGAGATCATTGATTCTTTGCCTTTTCCTCTCCTGTGATTGCACAGGCAGACACAAATGCACAGACACACACTTCCAGCCTGCAGGCTCTGGGAGATGTATGACGAGTCCTCGGTGCACACCCTGAGTGTTACTGAGGTACACCTAGATGACAAGCAGCTTGGCTTTTAAATCTTCAACCATCAGCTGCTGCAAATGAGCCCCTGGCACCTAAGCATAGTTGGGCAAAACAGCAAATTGAAAAGCCTGTTTGCTGAATAGTTTTCAATTAAAGAGGTCTTAAATCAATAAGCAGTTGGATACCACAGCCACAAGCTTGCTATGAGTTAGCAGAGAAAGACAAAGGCTGAAAATGGAAGTCAGAAAAGCAGAAAACAGAACTTGCCCTGCAAGGGGTGAAAGTTGCCTCTAGCCTGAACCAAGGCATTCCAGGCTGGGTGGGGAATGGCTGAGAGCAGCCCTGAGGAACAGGCCCTGGGGGTCTGGGGTGATGAAAAGCTCAAGATGAGGCTGCAGTGTGAGTGCAGCCCAGACAGCAACTGTGTGCTGGGCTGCAGCAAGAGCAGTGTGGGCAGCAGGGCAAGGGAGGGGATTCTGCCCCTTTGCTCTGCTCTCCTCAGACCCCAGCTGCAGTCCTGTGTGCAGTTCTGGAGCCCCCAGCACAGGAAGGACATGGAAGTGTTGGAGCCAGTCCAGAGGAGGCCACCAAGATGCTGAGAGGGCTGCAGCAGCTCTGCTGTGAGGACAGGCTGAGAGAGTTGGGGCTCTGCAGCCTGGAGAAGAGAAGGCTTCCAGGAGACCTTGGAGTGGCCTTCCAGGATCTGAAGGGGGCTCCAGGAAGGCTGGGGAGGGACTATTGACAAGGTCTTGCAATGCCAGGACAAGGGGCAATGGGTTTGAAGTGGCAGAGGGGAGATTGAAAGTGGATGTTAGGAGGAAGTTGTTTGCAGTGAGGGTGGTGAGACACTGGCACAGGTTGCCCAGGGAGGTTGTGGCTGCTCCCTCCCTGGAGGTGTTCAAGGCCAGGTTGGAGGAGGCCTTGAGTGACCTGTGCTAGTGGGAGGTGTCCCTGCCTATGGCAGGGAGTTGGAACTGGATGTTCTTTGAGGTCACTTCCAACCTTACCATTCTATGATTCCTCTAACCAAATGCATCTTAGGTTGCATTTACAACAAGAGGAAATGGCCTCAAGTTGCACCACAGAAGGTTTAGGTTGGGTATTATGAAAAATCTCTTTGCTGCAAGAGTGGTCAGGGATTGGCACAGGCTGCTCAGGGAGGTGGTGGAGTTCCCATGCCTGGAGGTGTCCAAGCAAGGTGTAGCCATGGCACTTTGGGACATGATTTAAGTGACCATGGTGGGGTTGGGTGGATGTTTGGACTTGATCTTAGAGGTCTTGTCTGACCTTAAAGATTCTATGACCTAATTACATTTAGTTTACATTTCAGAAGCAAGCAGAGTCAATTACAAAGTAAACAAAAGGAGCATTAAACATTGCAGCTCAAGCCCCAAGCAAAGCCATCAGATTGGGATGCTGCTACAATATCACCACTGGCTTCTCCCTGAATGAAATACACCTACCTAACCAGCTGCATATGAGAAGGCTGAGGGAAGCACCATCTCTGCTCAGCCCTGTATGGTATTAACACAACACAATGAATTTGGAAGTAAACTTCTGCTTGAAAAACAGAAGGTAGGGGAAAATCAACCAGGAAGCAGTGCTGCACTTCAGAGAGAATCCTGCTCCTCTCTCAGCTCTGCCTCAGGGAAATAAAGAGCAGCAGCAAGCCTAAGTCACAAAAGCTCTCTGAGCCACAAAGCAGGACTGTGAAGTGCCCCAGCTCACATTCCTCTGGGAACTGTTATCTTGCTCAAACAAATCCAACTAGTTAAAACTGACACTTGTGCACTGCCTTTTTTTTTTTTTTTTTCCTTCAAGGATTAATATTAGGCAAAAAATATTAACTGAAAGTATCCTTCAAGAGGCAAAGTTACTGAGAGATCAGCTAAGCACTGCTGCTGGTGCAGGAAGTGCTGAGACTTTATTTTTCTTGCAGCTGGCTAGCAGGAGACCTGCTGAGAGACTTTTTCCAGCTGGTTCAGCCTTAAAAAGAAGAGAGAAAAGGAAAACTGAACTACTAAATAACCTTTAGAGAGCAAAAGCTCCTCAAGACTGAGCCTTGCTTAAGGCAGACATTTCTGAAGATGTCAGAGCTATTGTTTGGATGTACAGAATAAGTGTAAAGCATTTGCTTGTGGTACACTGAAGCCTTGCAGAACTCAAAACCCAACCAAACCAAGCAACCAACCAACTTGATTTACCACCAAAAAAAACCAGTGAGCCTTAAAACTCCCTTGAGAGAGATTTCATTTACCTGACTTCAGCCATCTGCAAGCTACCAAGAAGAGCTATACATTAAAAACAGATCTATGTGGTTATGCTAAGTTTAGAGGTGGTCTACACATCTAGAATCAGAGAAGTGGTTCAGTTGGTAAAGACCTCTGAGATCATTGAGCCCAACCCGAGATCACTGAGCCCAACCCCAGATCTCTGAGCCCAACCCCAGATCACTGAGCCCAACCCCAGATCACTGAGCCCAACCATCAACCCAGCAGCACCATGCCCACTAAACATGCCCCCAAGTGCCATACCCACAGGTTCCTTGAGCAGCTCCAGGGATGGGGACTCCACCACCCCCCTGCACAGCCTACTTGTCTTACCTGCCACATAACAGAAAAAGGATCAGAAGGGCTCAGCTCATCTTTGCTCCTTTACTTGTAGCTTCTCAGGGTGAGGTCACCAGAGACACTTCAGTATCTAACCTTGTTTTGGCTACAGGTACAAATAAACAACTTTCAGACCAAGGAAAACTCAAACTGGATCAAGTTCAGACCCATGCAGCACTTGTGAAACACAGAAGCACACAAGCAGGTTCTCAGGGGAGCAGCACTGGTACTAAGCACTGCAAGGAAGGTAATAAATTAAGCCACTCCTGTTCATCCAAAAGAGATTACCCAGGGCAAATTTTGCAAATCCAGATTACAAAGGGAAAAGCTTGCACTTTGGTAATTAAATGCATAATCATGGATGCAGATCCACGTTAGCAATGCTAAATGGCTTCTGCTTTAATGAGCCATTTGAAATTAAATGGTTGCCTGCAATTAGACATCTGCAGCCCAAGGACAGCAAGCCAACTCCAGTCTGGCTGCCAGAATTACAGTTGCATTCCTCAGCAGGACAATGGATAATTGTAATTATAACACATAGATCCCTTAGTGTTCTGTGGCTGAAAGACTGAACAACAAGGGCCCTTAATACATCTAATTGTTGGCTGCTAATAAAGGGTTGTCAAAAAAGACAACCATTTCTCAAGTCCCTTCCAGTTCCATTCAACACCACAGACCAAGGTCACTACCCACCCACTTGGGGACCATGCTCCAAAGGAGGCTGCCTCTCAGACCCTGCAAATATCACACAGGCTTGGAGGTCAGAAAGCTGCAAGCTGAGATGCAGCCAGCTTGAAGAGATTGGAGTGTCTCTGTTGTCTGAGGCTTCAGGACATGCTCTAACTCCTCTCCTTCCATTCACTTCCCAAGATCTCTCTGCAGACTTCTTCCACTAAAACTTTTAACACAGATTCACAGAATCATGGAATGGTTTAGGTTGGAAGGGACCTTGAAGATCACTCAGTGCCAACCACCCTGCCATGGGCACCTCCCACTAGCCCAGGTTGCTCAAGGCCTCATCCAACCTGGCCTTAAACCCCTCCAGGGAGGGAGCAGCCACAACTGCCCTGGGCAACCTGTGCCAGTGCCTCACCACCTGCACTGTAAAGATAAAGAAATGTCCTCCTTAAACCTAGTGTGCCAAAATGCCAGAAATATTTCCATACTTCAGCCACTTATTACCTTCAGCACTCATTAATTTTCAACAGTTAAAATCTCTTGTCTCCAGCCAGCACCATAAACCAGCTGTGAGTCTCCTGCTGTCTGCACAAGAAATGATGGATGTAGCTATTCTGTCAGAATCTGACTTTTAGAAACATGTTTCTCAGAAACACAGGATAAAAAACAACCTGGAAATGTGCTTCTTACAAAAGTGGACCCAAATTCTGATGTACTTCTAACACACCAATGGGTTTTCTGCAATCACAGAAGGCATCAGGTGGGAAGGGACCCTCAAAGGTCAACTTGTAGGCAGCAGGGACACCTCCAACTAGATCAGGGTGCCCTGAGCCACATCCAGTCTGATCTGGAATGTCTCCAGGGACAGGACCTCAGCCACATCCCTGGGTAACCTGTTCCAGTATTTCCCCACTCTCATTGTGAAGAACTTCTGGCACCCAACCTATACCTTCTCTGATTCAGTTTCAAACCTTTGCCCCTTGGCCTCTCATCACCATCCCTTCCAAGCACTCACTCCCCAACCTTCCTGTAGGTCCCCTCCAGATATTGAAATGCAGCTCTAAGGTCTCCCTGGAGCCTTCTCTCCTGCATGCCAAACAGCCCCAACGCTCTCAACTTGTCCCCGTGGGGGAGGTGCTGCAGCCTCTGCTCATCTTTGTGC
The DNA here is from genome assembly GCA_013399055.1 of Ramphastos sulfuratus. NCBI lineage: Eukaryota > Metazoa > Chordata > Aves > Piciformes > Ramphastidae > Ramphastos > Ramphastos sulfuratus. Next base: position 217,810 of record WBNM01008471.1, on the reverse strand, counting down.
ATTTATTTCTATAAATAAGGCTCACTGGGTTTCAAGTTTTTGTTAAAGCAAGTTTTCAGTTGCCCAATTATCATTATTTTGCCAACCTGTCAGCCTTTGCTCCTTCCCTCTCATTTCAGCCACTGCCAGTTCTTTGGGACAGAGAAAGTCATTGGTTGAGTGATTAGATGATGCTGAGGTTCTCCACATGCACTGCTCCTCCCTGGCCTACCCTAATTCCAATTTAAGAGGTCAGTGACAACTGTTGCTGCCTTACACACTGAGGAGGCAGGAGCCCAGAGCAAGCAAGGCTTTGTTACTCCCAGTTTTCAAGGTACTACTTACAACAGAAGGAGCAGGAACAAAAAAGCAACACTCATGCAGGCAGGTTCAGAGAGCTGCCAGCAAACCCAGCACATCCCATCCTGCTTCGGTGCCAACTCGTAATGATCCAAGCAGCACATGAGAAACACAGCAACTCTGTGCTGCTGGAATTCAGAGGCACATTTAACACGTTGCCAGGAGTACAATTTGTGTTTATATATATTTATACACATATATCTATAAATTATAATTCAGAACTTGCTGTAGAGCACAAGTTCAGCTCATGCAAAATTCAGGCTGTGAATATCTGCAGTGACAAACAGGCACTGGAGTCAATGCTTTTACCACTGCAGGCAATTCTGTCTCAGCTGCCACCAAGAATAACATAAGCTCAATGTAATCATAAAGCAGAATTTGCTTTCAGTGTAATAAATATTTATAAATGATGTGTTGTGCTTGCAGTGTCAGGTTTAAAGGTTTGGGTTGGTTTGTTTGGTTGTTTGGGTTTTTTTTTTTCCCTGTTGGTATTTTAATTACAGAAAGCAGCTTCTTCCCCAAGGTTATTAAAATGTTTTTGTCTGTTTTCCTAAGCATTTTTAAGTGCTGCATGCTTTTATTTTACCTAAAGTCTCCCCAGTGAGATGAAAATAATTCCTCAGTGAGAATACCTACAAGAGAGTTCTGCCACTCCCAGCTGCCAATCCACCAGCAGAGCCTGCAAAGTTAACTCTCAGCCTGGCTCATTCCTTTATCTGCTCTATCTCATGAGAAACATCTGCCTTTTTTTAACAGCTGCCTCTTGTTTGTGGAGAACAGGAAGCTGAGGAAAAGCCAAAGTCATTATTAGCAATGTCAGCAGTGGAATCCAAACCCATGGTGAAGTTCTGCTCTCCAAGGGGCAGCAGCAGCCCTGTGCTGGCAGAGTGAGCTTAGCTTTGGTTCCTTGGTCTGAGCTTGTGGTGCTGGCTTCATGCAAGGCAGGACCAAGGGAATGCTCAGAGGGCTTCAGGGCACTCCAAGGACCAGGGGTGCAGGTGGTGCTTGCCTCAAACCCTGCCGTGGCAAGGAGATACTGAGAGGTTCAGAAAACCACCCCTGGTGAATATGTGGCTCAAAGGCTGGTGCCAGCCTTCCCATTTGGGGTTCTGCAGCCTTGGAGAGGTCTACACAGCACCTGGGCTACTGGACCCAGATGAGATTCAGGTGGTTGTGAGGGGGAAGAGGATCCTGGGCCATGAACTTGCAGGGAATGGTTTTATGCTAAGGGAGAGAAGGTTTAGACTGGATCTTAGTTCACAGGCTCACAGGATGTCAGGGATTGGAAGGGACCCAAAGAGCTCATCCAGTCCAACCTCTGCCAGAGCAGGACCAGACAATCCAGCTCAGGGCACACAGAACACATCCAGACAGGCCTGCAAAGGCTCCACAGAAGGAGACTCCACAGCCTCTCTGGGCAGCCTGTGCCATGGCTCTGGGACCCTTCCAGGCACGAAGTTCCCCTTGTGTTGAGCTGGAACCTCCTGTGCTGCAGCTTCCATCCATTGCTCCTTGTCCTATCCCAGGCAGCAGTGAGCAGAGCCTGTCCCCCCCCTCCTGACCCCCAGCCCTCAGATAGTTATAAACATTGATTAAATCCCCTCTCAGTCTTCTCTTCTCCAGACTGCACAGCCCCAGGTCTCTCAGCCTCTCACCAGGCAGTGCTCAGTCCCCTCCTCATTCTCATAGCCCTCCCTTGGACTCTCTCCAGCAGATCCCTTTCCCTCTGAAACTGGGGAGCCCAAACCTGAAGGCAGTGCTCCAGATGGGGTCTCAGCAGGGCAGAGCTCTTCAGTACCTGTCCCACAATTGGAAGTGTTCAAGCTTTGAGCATCCTGGTCTATGCCCATGGCAGCAAGGTTTGACTGGATGAGCTTTGAAGGTCCTTCCCATCCCAAATCACTCAATGATCTATGAGTCTAAGAGCTGCACCTCTCAAACTCTCATGATTTACTTTCTTCTTGTTGCTCTAGACACAACTTTTCCTTTGCTACACAACCACAGATTCTTTTCCCCTACATTATAAACCAAGGAAAATCATTCTGATTCCACAACAAAGTTTCAGTTAGGGCTCCATGGGGAGGATTTCTCCACAAACCAGAGCAGGGTGTACAATGCAGAGAGATAATCTGCTCTGGCCACCCTGGACAGCATCTCCTTCTCTGTATGGTTTGATACATGCAGGTTATTTGTGTCTTTCCCTCCAAGCATCTTTCAGAGAATGGCAGAATGCAAAATTTTTTGCAGAACAGTAGTTCCTAGAAAAGCAAAGCTTCTGCTATTGTAGTTGGGAGGGAAAATAGGCAACCATTTGTCTGCTCAGATGTATCAGCAGAACAGTGAGAAGAGTTGGCACCACAGAGTAAAAACTCTTAATCAGATGATTTTTGGGGGGTTGGGGTGGGTTTTTTTGTTCATTTTTGGAAATGATCTATCTGCTCCACCAAAATCACTCAGAATTTTTTACTATTACTATGCAATATTAATGCATTGATCCTTCTAAAAGCTTAATTAATCACAAAAAAAACCCCAAACTATGGAGTCCTTTATAGCAGAACCATTTATCAGAACTATCCAGGAAACAGTAAATGTTTGGAGACACAAATGGATCACAGAATGCCTTAGGTTGGAAGGGACCTCAGAGCTCATCTGCTCCAACCTCCCCACCATGGGCAGGGACACCTCTCAAACCAGACTCAGCTGCTCAAGGCCTCATCCAACCTGGCCTGGAACACCCCCAGGGAGGAGGCAGCCACAGCCTCCCTGGGCAGCCTATTCCAGAGTCTCAGCACTCTCAGACTGAAGAGCTTCCCAAAATCCAGTCTAATCCCATTCTCCCTCAGCTTCAAACCTTCCCCCTTGTCCTGTCTACAGACACCCTCAGGCAAAGCCCCTCTGCAGCCTTCCTGTAGGATCCCTTCAGCTGCTGGAAGGCAGCTCTAAGGTCCCCTCCAGGTAGTAGAATGGATGCAAGTGGGCACCAGAAGACACTGAAAGCCCTGCTGCAGGAAGGGTGCTTTTGTGGGTGGCAATGCTGAACAAAACCATCTCATGTGTTATGCAGTGTCTGTTCTGACACACCACTGAAGACCCAATCCAAATCATTAACTCTACCTAAAGTGCACAACTTAATACTTCAGTCAACTAAACCTTTTTTCTAACAAGAAGAACCTTCCCAAGTCACACCAAAACAGCTTGAGCTTGATTAAGAAAGGGAAATAAAGACCACAGCCATCATGGTGGAGACAACAGCTCTGGCAGGAAAGCCAATGGACTATTAAACAGGAGATTATCTCTTTTCACCACTATTAGATTCCTCCAGGGAGCCATTATCTGGTGGAGGGAGCCTTCATTCTGCTGCAGAAAATCTCCATGCATTCAGCATGGCCATTCACATCACCATGTGCAAACACCCCCTCACAAGAGGCTCCAGCTGCAATGTCTGCTGCCCCAGCATGGTACCTCCATCAGCACATCTCACTGCTTCCTGAACTCCAAGGACTTAATGTTATTCCATTACTGTCTGCTCAAGGCCTCCTTTTCTAATCTGGACTGACCTGGTGGCTCAGACTTACTCAGAAAATTCATTGCCTCCCCTAGTTTGTCTTCCCACAGTTCACTCCTCCACTGGAGTAAGTCTACAACTACCTGAAGGGAGGTTGTAGCCAGCTGGGGCTGGGCTCTGCTGCCAGGCACCCAGCAACAGAAGGAGGGGACACAGCCTCAAGCTGTGCCAGGGCAGGTCTAGGCTGGGTGTTAGGAGGAAGTTGTTGCCAGAGAGAGTGATTGACATTGGAATGGGCTGCCCAGGGAGGTGGTGGAGTGCCCATCCCTGGAGGTGTTGAAGACAAGGCTGGATGGGGCACTTAGTGCCATGGTCTGGATGCTAGGTTGGGCTGGGTGAGCTTGGAGCTCTCTTCCAACCTGCTTGATTCTATCATTCTATGATTCTAAGCCCTAAACAGATAAATGTAAATAATGTTGTCTTGCTAGTTAGAGACCTCTAGGTCACAGGAGTTGTTGGACTAGTACTGAAGTGTATTAAGTGATAAAAGCAAACAAGTAAACCAAAATTCATACCCCAATTAACCAAGAGTCAACAAAGCCAGACCCCAGCCAAAATGACAACAAACCCCAACCAACCACAACAGACAATGAAAACCCAACCAAACCCCAATCAACCAAACCCCAACCAAGCAAAATAGTCAATAAAAAAGCAACCAAACCTCAACCAACCACAACAGAATGAAAACCCAACCAAACCCAAATCAACCAAACCCCAATCAAGCAAAATAGTCAATAAAAAAGCAACCAAACCTCAACCAACCACAACAGACAAGGAAAAAAAAACAATCAAATCCACACCAAGCAAACCCTAACCAACTAAAATAGACAATGAAAAAACAACCAAACCCCAATCAACAAACACCAACCAACCAAAACAGACAATGAAAACAACAACCAAACCCCAACCAACCAAAACAGACAAGGAAATAAAACAACCAAATCCCAATCAACCAAACCCTAACCAACCAAAATAAACAATGAAAAAAGCAACCAAACCCCAACCAACCAAAACAGACAAGGAAATAAAACAACCAAATCCCAATCAACCAAACCCTAACCAACCAAAATAAACAATGAAAAAAGCAACCAAACCCCAACCAACCAAAACAGACAAGGAAATAAAACAACCAAATCCCAATCAACCAAACCCTAACCAACCAAAATAAACAATGAAAAAAGCAACCAAACCCCAACCAACAACAGGCAATGAAAACCCACCCAAACCCCAGCAGACCATGAAGAACCAACCAAACCCCAACCAATCAAACCCAAACCAACCAAAACAGACAAGGAAATAAAACAACCAAATCCCAATCAACCAAACCCTAACCAAACAAAATAGACAATGAAAATGCAACCAAACCAGACAAGGGAAACCCAACCAAATCCCAACCAACCACAACAGGCAATGAAAACCCAACCAAACAAATCAACCAAACCTCAACAGACCATGAAAAAAATCAACCAAACCCAAACCAAACAAAATAGACAATGAAAATGCAACCAAACCAGACAAGGGAAACCCAACCAAATCCCAACCAACCACAACAGGCACTGAAAACCCAACCAAACCCAAATCAACCAAAATAGACAATGAAAAAAGCAACCAAACCCCAACCAACAACAATAGGCAATGAAAACCCAACCAAACAAATCAACCAAACCTCAACAGACCATGAAAAAAATCAACCAAACCCAAACCAACCAAAACAGACAAGGAAAAAAACAACCAAATCCCAATCAACCAAACCCTAACCAAACAAAATAGACAATGAAAATGCAACCAAACCCCAACCAACCAAACCAGACAAGGAAAACCCAACCAAACCCCAATCAACCACAACAGGCAATGGAAACACAACCAAACCCCAATCAACCACAACAGGCAATGGAAACACAACCAAACCCCAATCAACCATACCCCAACCAACCACAACAGACAAGGAAATCCAACCAAACCTGGACCAACCAAAACAACCACCTCAGGCTGACAGAGCAAATATATAATCCTCCAGAAGGTTTATTTTCTTTCCAGCCTGCCACAAAGGCTTTCAGCTGCAGATTCAGTTTGATGCTCAGATTTTCCCAGGCGCTGTTTAATAGTCCTGGATGTGTGCTTATGGCAACCCTATTCCCACCAGACCATTTAAGTGGAAAATACATTTGCTGCTACAGTTCTAGTAAGAAGCTTGATTAAGCAGCCTAACTGCAGGCATGCAGCACCATTTGGAATGTTCAAGGATATGCAAAATACCCACAGAAGACAGGCAGACACAACTTTGGGCTTATAGGAGCCCATGTAGGAGCCAGGCACAATATCCTGTGGTGCCCAGAAGGCACTAAAACTGAGCCCATGATGGTGTGGAGAGCAGGCTCAGCTATCCCCTAGGAAAAGTGATGTAAGCCATGACTATATATCTGATCTGGATAAAGGTCCCAGTGAAGTCTGTGTGTGCTAGAAGAACCCATTTGAAACTGGAAATGATGTGCTGCAGCTTAAGGAGATCAGCAAACACAGAGGAAAAACATTTATAGGGAGGAGAAATATCTTTTAGTAGAGAAAAGATCTAGGGGAGGGGAAATGGAAACCATTCAAGCACATACCCCTTCAGGTCTTTAACAGAGGGACTGCTATGCCTGGCAGCTTGTTTATTTCTACCAGCTATGTCAACTGGTCTAGTAATTAGTATGTACTAATTAGTAACAGAAAGAAATAACACAGTTTGGGTTTTCATAAATTGGAAGTATATGAATGAAGACAGAGCTTACTAAGCTATGGCCCTAATTAACCATCTGACTGTTCAGAGAAGTGTTTACAGATTGTTGTCACTCTTTGTCACTTCATTACAGTATGCAGCATTTGATTCTCCATTAACAAATAAAATCATGGTTAATAATCAGCTCTCAGGGGCTTGGCTTTGCTGTGTCTCACAATGGCATGCATGTCCCAAGCCCAAGGTGAGCCCCACTGCAGAAGGCATACCCCAAGGAAACTCTGCTTTGACAGATTAATAGAATTGGGTTGGGTTGGAAGGGACCTTAAAGCTCAGCCAGTTCCACCTCCCCTGCCGTGCCCAGGGACACCTCCCACCAGCCCAGATTGCTCAAAGCCTCACCTAACCTGACCTTGAACACCTCCAGGGAGAGAGCATCCATAGCCTCCCTGGGCAGCCTGTTCCAGAGTCTCACCACCCTCACTGGAAAGATTTTCTCTCTAATCTCCAGTCTAAATCGCCCCTCCTCAAGCTTCAATCCATACTGCTTTAGAGTTCTCAGACTTCAAATAGTTGCTGACTGAGGCACTCAATTTCCCACTCCAGAAGTCAGCCTTCAGCAAGTCTTCCAGACTGCTCAAAAGCTCCTGCAGGTTACACAACCTTTGCCATTTGCCTCCTTGCTGCTGTACTGAGTTCTTGCTGCTGCTTTGCAAAGATGTAGCAGGAGAGTCCTAACCTGGGAGCATTCTGTACAACCATGTTGGTCCTACTAGATTGATAAACAAGTACATAGCCCCTCAGCCCCTGGAAGAATTGAATCAAGACTTCCATAGGAGAGAAGCTATCCAANAACCTTCCCATTCTATGATCCCAAAGGAAAGATCAGATCTTGCCTCCCAAAAATTCCAAGGACCATTCCAGATGGGATTCAAACGTTTAATACTATAATTAATTGTCTAAAATAGCTGACATGCCACTTTCTAAAACATCTTACAGCATGAAATCTTACACAGTCCCTAACCTCCTGGAGTTAATTGTGCCTAGGGGAGATCACTAGCTTGTAATACACTAATAAGTAATTGTTTACTGTTTCCTTTGAAGTACACATTTGCTGCCACACTGCTTTACTAAAAACATCTCATCAGCAAATCCAGAAAATTCTCTTTTTTTTTTTTTCTTTTGCTAAAGGGATAATTACAAAGCTGTCTACATAACAAGCTATCCTCTTTGAAGCTTTGAATCAGAAACCCAGCCTGGATTTCTATAATGAGGATTTCTCTTTATTTTTAGGGCTCTTTGCCACCCTCAGGAACCTCACCAGCACCTATTTGGGTTTTTTTTTTCCCTCCTCAAATCTTTCTGCCCAGTCAGAGCCTGCTAGCAGGGACTGAATTAGTGTCTGAAACACAACTGTTATTTCCCTACTGGTAACTGAAGATAAGAAACTGCAGTCTCCCAAATATCCTTTCACTGTTAACAGAGCTAAAGGAGTCATTTGTAACAAGCCATTCAACAAATTGCAAGCCTTATCTGCTATAAAATAACTCCATTGTAATTAAAGAGCTTACTGGGTTCAAATCAGGAGCACAAACAAGCAGGAAATAATTCATTATTTTTAAAAGAAATCAAAGCAGGCCTAAGGAATTAGCAGGAAGTAAAAGCAGCTCTAGATGCTGTTAATGCTGCCAGATAAGCTCTTAAATTTCATTAAAGCACTAATTGAACAGGCTTAAAATAGTCTACTTGCAATGGGTGCATTCTCCTCTGTCCCCAAGTAGCTACAAAATTCTGTTGGCCTAGAGGAAAAGAAAAGGCAACAAACTGCATCTTAGACTTTGCCACCTCCCTGCAGAATTTGTGCCCAGCATCACGACCTCAGTCTCCATCAGTTTGAAAGCCTGACAGGAGAAAGCCAAAGCCCAGAAGTGTCCTGAGAGAAAGCCCTGAGGGACAGCAGCATTTTAGCTTCCCTTGGAGAATGCTGCAGAAGCAGCCAAGAAATCAAGGAAGGGAAAAAAAGTAGATTAAAAATTAATCTGGATTCAGCACACAAGACATTAGCATCACCAACAGAGTACTGCTCCAGTTTTGCATCTCCCCCATGCCTTCAGTCAGTAATTAAGAGCTTAATTTTCATAGATGATTCATAGAATGGTTTGGGTTGGAAGGGACCTTAATGATCATCGAGTTCCAACCCCTCCTGCCCTGGGAGATCAGAAGCTTTTGGTTAAAATAAAATCTTTTCCTTTATCACTGCTGTATTCTGGTGGGGGTTGGGGGATTGGTTTGTTTTCTTTCTTGGGGTTTGAGGTGTTTGGGGGTTTTGCTTGTTTGTTTGTTTATGTTTATTTGCTTTTGTGGGTCTGTTTTGTTTTCTTATTCACATTTTTTTCTTGCCCCACCTTGCTCATTTAAACCCTAAGTAAAACAGGTTGGAGACACCCAGGTGTAAATCCTTGTGGTTTTCCATGGGGCTTGTGTTTTTCTCTGGCCCTGCCATCCAAAGCTACTGAAGTGCACATTAAAGAACAGAATTAAGAGCCAGACCAGACAAAAGCACAGCACACCACACACAGCCCTCCCACCCTTCCTACAGAAGATAAAAGCAGATCACTAAATCAGACGATAGGCAAAAGCAATTAGTAAGGAAAACTTTACGTTAATGAAGCAGCAGAGCTTGTTAGGTCATCTTAATTATGCATGCTAAGTTCTGACTTGAGGCACATAAAACTGTGCAAGATTAGTAGTTGTAGAGTATATTTTAAAAAATAATAAAATCTGAGCTTATAACTCTGTATTGATGCTCCACTTGGTTTGAAGCGTGGCTGTCATACAAGCATGTAGGAGTTCATTTGTGCTCAGGGGTTAGGGGAGTTTGGGCTCTTCCTGTGTGCTGCTTGCACAAACAACTCAAAAATAAATGTCTTACAGTGAAGTTGCTGGAAAATAGTCTGCAACTCTTCTTCTTCCAGGATAGTGTTCCATTAGTGCAGCAGAGGTGATGATCAAGTCAGAATTTAAGAGGAGTATTTGGTCAGAATCACAGGATGCAGGGGGTTGGAAAGGAGCTCTGTTGGAGCCAGTCCAGAGGAGGCCACCAAGATGCTGAGAGGGCTGCAGCAGCTCTGCTGTGAGGACAGGCTGAGAGAGTTGGGGCTCTGCAGCCTGCAGAAGAGAAGGCTTCCAGGAGAGCTTGGAGTGGCCTTGCAGTATCTGAAGGGGGCTACAGGAAGTCTGGGGAGGGACTATTGATGAGGTCTGGCAATGACAGGACAAGGGGAATGGGTTTGAAGTGGCAGAGAGGAGATTGAAAGTGGATGTTAGGAGGAAGTTGTTTGGAGTGAGGGTGGTGAGACACTGGCACAGGTTGCCCAGGGAGGTTGTGGAGCACAGAAGCACAGAATGGGATCAAAGATCACGTTGAGTGATTCTGTGCTCCACAATCTCTCTGGAGGTGTTCAGGACCAGGTTGGATGAAGCCTTGAGTGACCTGTGCTAGTGGGAGGTGTCCCTGCCTATGGCAGGGGTTTGGAACTGGCTGATCTTTGAGGTCCCTTCCAACCTTACCATTCTATGATTCTGTAAGACCTCTGAGGTCCAAACCTCCCCTCTAAAGCAGGATTAATTAAGCAGGTTTTCCATCTTGCAGGGAAATCCAAAACTCAGTTCTTTTGCCCCAGGCTAAATGATGGTGAACCCTTGTAAACTTCAGCTCTTGGTGGGCTCAAGCTTACTGCTGATGTTTTTTCTGAATTCTCTGTAATCATCAACCAGTACTAAGTACACAAAGCCCCAATTCAATCCACAGCTGCTGGAGGACTCCCTAACTGCATTCACCTCTGTGTAGGACCTTTAATTCCCAGGGGCATTTCTGACTTCAGACATGAGGAGCAGTGAAATGCAAGTCACATTTTACCAACTTCACTTTCCCAATAAGAAGTCAATAAAATGAGTTTTGTTTGTTCCACTTCTCTTATTCTGAGCAGAGAGAACTTTCTGCACTGCTGCAGCTTGCTTTCACACCTTCCAAACTGACATCCTGGCAAAGCTTTTTTGCCTCCCCCCCTGCATGTAAGGGCCAAACCATCAAAGCTCTGTAAACACCTAAACACTTGTCAAGATTATTTGGCCTTTAAATAACCTTTAAATTCCATCTGCATATCTTAGGGATGTAAAACACAGGTAATCAAAGCACATTTCTATGCTTAATCAACACAAAGAAGCTCCATCAAATATTCATCACAGTCTGTAGGAATCCTTCCTTCCACTTAAGGCTCACAAGGAGGGCTCTTAAGGGTGCAGAAGAGAAGCCAGGGTGTTTTTCATCCACTTCTTTATCATTTTCTATCCCCAGGCAAAGTACTGCTATAAAGTAGGGTCTTACACAGTCCAATTCTAACAGTAACACTTTTCTGCCTGACATCAGAAGCTTTCCTGAGAGCAGCACTTGCTTTACAGCAGCACAAAAGATGAAAAATGATGCAGCTGGGCCAGAGATATTCCAATATTTGCTGCTTTCTGGTTTGATTGGCCATGACCCTATTTCCTGATAACTAATGCCATTGATCTTAGTAATTATCCAGAGGTTTGAGAAGACACCTTCAATCAGTACATAAAATACACAACTACAATGAGTGAGATGAGCTTTGAGACTGAAAAAGGGGGAAAGGAGAAGATGGCTGCACACAAGGAGGCATTAAACCACAGAATCCCTGAATGCCAGGTTGGAATCACAGAATCACAGCAACACCCAGGCTGGCAAAGGCCCTCAGGAGCACCAAGCCCAACCCAGAACCCTACTCTACAAGATTCACCTCAAACCATAGCCCCAAGCACCACATCCAAACCACCCTGAAACACAAAAGGGAAGGACCCCAAGGACCATCTGGCCCCAAGGATCAGACCTTTAAATGGTTCAAAAGAAGCTTTAACGACATACAATAATAAGCAGCAGCCACATGCAAAACCAGATGCATATTTCCCACATGTCTCAGGCTTTGGGGGGAGTTCATTTGCTTATTTGGATTTTTTTTTTCCACAGTGCAGCTTTTAAAGTAACATCAGAAGTGAGCTGTACACTGCAGAACAGGAGCCAGCAAATAAATCAAAGAATGGTTGCAGTTATCATGCTGTAAGCACTACACGAAACAAGAAAACAGAAGAAAAGTTCTCTAAAAAGCATAATTTCCTAAAAACAAGGAACAAAGGCAAATTAGAGGTTTTTAATACTGGCTGTCACTTAGCATCTAATGTCTAGAAAATATTTTAAATGCAGCAGCAACAGGAAAAAAAAATAAAACCAAAATATAGAATCACAGAGGGGCCTCCAAAGCTCAGCCAGTCCAACCCCTGCCACAGCAGCATCACCCAGAGCAGATCACACAGGAACACATCCAGGTGGGTTTGAATCTCTCCAGAGAGGGAGACTCCACAGCCCCCCTGGGCAGCCTGTGCCAGGGTTTTGTCACCCTGACAGGGAAAAAATTTCCTCCTCATGTTTAAATGAAACTTCCTATGCCTCAGCTTCCACCCAGTGCCCCTTGGCCTGGCATCAGGCACCACCAACATTCACAAGATTGATTGAGCCACACAACACTCTAGAACACTGCAAGATAACCCAGAGATCAATCTACAAGAACCAGAATTTGCTCTTCTCTCAAATGGAACATGAAAAGGTTTCACCAAAACCAAGTAAATAAATCAAATCAATAAAGAAAATCAATCCACACCTCAGTGAAACTGTCAGCAAAGATGTTGCAATTTGCTCTTCCCAAACAAACTGAAAACTAAAGAGGTGGTTCTCAGGTAAGGTATGTTTTAAAATAAATAAAAATTAAAATAAAATAATTTTTTAAAATAAATAAAAATATGTTTTAAAATAAATCCTTTCTCCCCTTCCTCATGGAATTCAGTTTAGAATCGGAACAACTCATGAGCAAAAGCTCACTGAAAAGCTGTTAGTGAAAGTTTAGTTTCCACAAAGGTAATTTTGATTGTCAGGAATCAAAGCCAAGCCAGGGAAGAGTGGAAATGGAAGGAAAATCCAAACAACAAACCACCAAACAAGCCAACAATAAAAAAAAAAAAAACCCAACCCACAACCAAGCAGATTAATTAGCTATATGAAGGTAGAGAACTGGAAAGCACAGAAAGAAGGCTGTATTCATAAAGTCTATTTGGCAAGGCTTAAGTAGAAATTAAACAGCTCCCATTATTCATGGCTGAATCTCTAAATAAGACACAGAGAAATAGAAAAATGTCATTTTGGGTCAGGATTGGACACGATCCTTACAATATTTTCACTAAACTAGGGAAATAGGAACTTCATTAAAATATTTTAAATGTGACATTATCACTTGAGGGGGGAAAAAAAAAACCCCAATATGTGTAATTTTGACATATGGCCACATATGGAACCTAGAGAATATGAACAGAAACAGCACAGTGAGTGACTCCCAAGTACAGAAATATTTGGGTTCGTTCCTCTGTGCAATCTGAGTAGCAAAGAGAAAGCCCAAAGGGTTTGGGTTTGTTTTTTTAGGCTTGACAAGGAGTGAGAAAGGAACTGAACACTGATATTCATACCGTCATAAATCCATCCAGCAAACCTGAGTCAGGCTTAGGAGGTGCTTGCAGCCTCTCCATAGACCACTTCTCGATGATGGATGACACTTGGGTGTTCTCTGTGTTGAGAATCCTGAACCCAGTCATATTGACACCACTGTACCGGTAGGGTTCCACATCCAGGGCAAACAGGTCCTGGAATGGAATCAGAGAATTATTTGGGTTGAAAAGGCACTCTGAGATCATCCACTCCAACCACCAAACCACCACCACCGTCCCACCAAACCACAGCCCAAAGCTCCAGGCCACCTGTTTCTTGAACACCCTCAAGGATGACAATGCCACCACCTCCCTGGGCAGCCTGTTGCTGTCCCTGGGCACTCCTTCCATACACTGCCACTCTCACTTCATTGTGAGACCATCTGCCAGCAGGGAGCTGGCACGCCTGGATTTGCAGCAGGAGGAGTGCTGGATGTGCCAGCAGGTACCTGGAGGTCTCCCTAAGCAAGCAACTCTCTGACCCCGTAGTGGGAGCAGTCTGAGTCACAGGGCAAGAACAGCTTCAAGCACCAGAGCAAGGAGTGGGGAAACAAATCAATAGAGGAAGGGGGTGGGGGAACAAATAAATAGAGGAAGAGGGTGAGAGGGAACAAATAGAGGAAGGAGGGGAACAAATAAATAGAGGAATGGGGTGGGGGGAAATGAATGGAGGAAGGAGCAAGCCCAGTTGCAGAGGTGGGCTTAGACATTACTACTACTATTATTACTACTATCCACCACCAGTAGGCTCAGATATTGCTACTTCTTGCTGCTTCTTTCCCTTTTCAGAACAGGCTTCAAACCACGAAACAAAGAGAACAAGAATTTCCTTGTGCTGGCAAGAATATTTCCAGCAGTGGACATGGCTTTGCCTAGGAACTTCTCTCTGCAAGAATAACCTTTGCCAACCAATGTCTTTTTAATCCATATATATATGTGTGTATATTTAGTCCCTCAAAACACAGAGAGCCAGAACTGAATCCATTTTGTTTACTGGTTAGGCTGAAGAAGATTAAACATTGTATGGAAAACCAGAATGAAATTCATTATTCACTGATCACATCGCTAAGCCCACAAAAACATCAACCAGCTATCAACCACTGCCCATTTTTAATTAGGGCCAGCAATCATGATCCCATTTTCCATATGGAATAGTTAAGATATGCAGGGGCCAAGATGCTTTTAAGTTATTCATTTACAAAGTAAATGAATAATTTGAAGAGAGTGGTCAGGGAGTGGAATGAGCTGCCCAGGGAGGTGGTGGAGTCCCCCAGCCTGGCTGTGTTTCAGGGTGGTTTGGATGTGGTGCTTGAGGCTAGGGTGTAAGGTGAATCTTGCAGAGTAGGGTTCTGGGTTGGGCTTGGTGCTCCTCAGGGGCTTTGCCAGCCTGGATGCTTCTGTGACTCTGTGATTTAATCTCTTCCTACAGAAACAAAACATTTGATTGCAAGGGAAGGGTTGAACATGACTGGAGCTATGTCACATCCTTCTCTCAGCTTTTACTGAGGAGGAAGTCTGACCCTCAGGTGTAATTATTCAATCCAAACAGGGTTGTGTTTACACTGGAATGTAATAAATACACACAGGAAAATTGTGCATCCATTCCAAACACACCCAGGTCAGTGTATTAATGAGCTGCTGCCGCACCAGACCCCGAATGCACCACGAGGAGAATACACAGCAGCCTGCTGTAAACACTGGGACAGGACTGTCACTGTGTCACGTAAGAAGCAATTAATACATCAAAGCAACTAAATTCTGATGCAGGTTCCCCTGCCACACTGCAAAATCAAAGCCTCTCATCTGTTTGTGCACACTAAGCTGTCCCTCGGCAGCTGCTGGTCAATAGCACTCTTGTCTCTCCCTTACAGAGAGCTGCTCTTCCAAAAGGAAGGAAGAACAACAGAAAATCCTGATCCTTAGGCAGACAGCTTTTAAGAATAAGAATGAAATGCCTATGGGCAGCACAGCACTCAACAACTTTAATTAATAGCAAAATGACAAATTGAAATACAAAAGGTCCCTCAAAACCTCCAGGACCCCTTTTGATTTGGGAAATCTTACTGCACACAAATCTAAACCCAGGAGTGATAGCACAGCTTGGCCTGCCCAAATAAGGCTTGTGCAGGGTATTTTGCCTTTGCCCTTCTCCTGAACCTCCAATTGCTTTGCCTTCCATTCCACAAGCAATTTCCATCACAAAACTTTCTGCTCCAGGTGGATTTTCCATCCTACAAGGAAGGTTTCATTTCCAATCTTTCTGACTTTAAGGAGGCATTTGCAAGGATGATCCTCCCAAGGCACACGTTTTCCATGATGGAAATAAGTTGGATTTTAAGAACTTTAATCAACTGCAGCCCAAAAAGGCAGAGGAACACAACAGAGCAATGTGCACAGCTGTAGTTTCTTGAGTGGTGTTTTAGCAGCTTTTAAACTCTTTTAGTTAGGCTATAGAGAGCTGTAAAAAGAGGTCTTCATGTGAATGTTTGTTATGTTCATAGAGTCATAGAACCAAGCAGGTTGGAAGAGAGCTCCAAGCTCACCCAGCCCAACCTAGCACCCAGCTCTAGCCAAGCAACCAGACCATGGCACTAAGTGCCCCTGCCAGGCTTTGCTTCAACACCTCCAGGGATGGGCACTCCACCACCTCTCTGGGTAGCCCATTCCAATGCCAATCACTCTCTCTGGCAACAACTTCCTCCTAACATCCAGCCTAGACCTGCCCTGGCACAGCTTGAGGCTGTGTCCTCTTGTTCTGTCCCTGGGTGCCTGGGAGAAGAGCCCAACCCCAGCTGGCTACAACCTCCCTCAGGTGGTTCTGTAAGAGCATTCACATGTTAAATGATCTCTTCTAGGAATGCTAAATTTGATGGTTCCAAGCATGATCAAATCCCATCTGAGTTATTTTTTATGAGGGACACCAAAGACTGTTGCATAATTCATGATCCTAAAAGGCTGCTAATATTCACACCAAATTAACCAGGAATCATGGCAGTGAAGAATTGCTCTGTAGGGTGTGGGACAACAAATATGAGATGCATGAGTGAGTTGAAAACGTCACCATCCTCACATACAAACAGCCAAAAGAGGAAAAAAAAAAATGAAATGCATCATATAAATAATGATGAATTGTAAAGTTAGCCCTGATTGAAAGTTAAAGACTCCAGTGCTACACAGTCTGATGCTTTCTCAGGTCTAGCAGCTTCCAGAACACACTGGAGAGCAACAACTGAGCCATCCTGATGAGCTTTCACTATGGATAAGAGAACTCAGAAGAAAACAAACTTGTTCCAACAAGAACTTTCCCTCTTTCTCCAGTAATATCATTAAGGCCACTAAGATCTCTGTTGGATGCCAGCACTAGGTTTTCATAAGCTACTTACCAGGGTGGTAAAGATATAGTGATAGTATTCTGTCATCATCCCCATAGCTAAAGCCTTGAAAAAATAAACAGAAGATTAATGTTTTTGAGGGCACATAATACATTTTTTATCACATTTACATGGCAAATGAATAGCTGCAAAGGAACACTACTGAGAGCAGACTATAGGGTTGGAATTACACTAAAATTAGGTCAAGCAAGTCATTTCCTAGCAGTTAGAGCAGATTACTGACTATTAAAAGGAATTTATGAACCAGATCTTCTGATAGAAAGAATATTATTAGACTGTTTAGTGCAGTAAACGTGGAAGAGGCTCCTAGTTTTACATACTAATGGATGCATTAAGTTGCCACACAAAATTTGAGCTGACAATATTTTCATTCATTATTCAATCCTTCTCTTCCAAAGAAGAACCTAACAGGAAGCAGGGTTTGTATTTTGGTGAACAATGCATTGAAAAGAGGGAGCCAAGCTTAGATTGTGCTAGAAACTGTGCAGCTATTAGCTGTTAGCTTTAAGAACTGTTGCTGGGTTTAAATAAAGCCAAATTATCTCCCTCTGTTTACATCACACCTTTGCAGGCAGCTAAGCCTTCACTGCTTTCAAATCAGGTCTTCCATACTTCCCAGGATCTCTACACAAGGACATCCTGCTCGAGTTCCTGGCTCTGCTATGTGCCACCAACTTCTCTGTTAGTATTTCCAATCATCCTTCCAAGAAGGAACCCTTCTTGTGTCTCCAAGTTCATCCTTCCATAGTTAAAAAATTATAATTAATAGTCCATAAATTAAATGTGTAAATATCTAACTAGCACTTTTCAGTAAACACTACATTTGCAACAATGTCATAGAGTTGGAAGGGACACAAGGATCATCTAGTTCCAACCTCCCCTGCCACGGGCAGGGGACCCCCTGAATAATAAATACAATTTTCAGGTCCTTTGTGTCAGCTGTGGCATCAAAAGCTCACACCCAGCTGCAGGACTACCAGTTTAGAGATACGTAAAGCCCTGCAATAGTGGAGCTGAATGGAAAGCTCAGAGCCTGCACAAACTGTGCACACTTGTGAAAGAATTGTTCCAGCATCTCCCTCCTATAATCTTTAAGATGAGCAGAAAAAGCTTTAAATTAAATCGGAAAGTATTTGCTAGGACTGGTCCTAGAACGTGACTAAAAACTTCAGGCTTTTAATTTTGTTCTCATTTCCCTTGTCATGCATGTTTCACAACGTTGTGCTGTGGAAGAAAAGCTTCCTTTCACCTGGAAACCACCAGGCAGAGTAGGAGTCTGGTTGGAGGTGTCCCTGCTGACTGCAGGTGGGGCTGGACAGGATGACCCTTAGGGGTCCCTTCCAACCCCAATGCAATCTGTGGAGCTGTGTAAACAGTGCACCTTGATGAAGCACTACCAGCACTGCAGCTCCCCCAGCACATTTTCCTTCTGTGTTTTAGAGGTGTTAAAATAATTAAATGTACATTTAAGGATTTGGGCTAAACCCTGAGATTAACCAGGCTGGCTCACAGGCAGCGAAGAGCAAAAGCCACCAGCAGAGGTTTGGCATCACTGGGATTTAATAAAAGCCTTTTTCTTATTCAGTGGACAATAAAGCAAAGAA
Source organism: Ramphastos sulfuratus (assembly GCA_013399055.1). Taxonomy (NCBI): domain Eukaryota; kingdom Metazoa; phylum Chordata; class Aves; order Piciformes; family Ramphastidae; genus Ramphastos; species Ramphastos sulfuratus. The sequence goes on along the minus strand of WBNM01008471.1, from coordinate 199,588 downwards.
ATGATAACACATGTGGATGTTTGCTAGCAGCTTTGATTGCACTTGCAACAACAGCTCCAAGTGCCTTTAATGAGAGACATATTTTCAAGCCTCAAACACACTGGTTTTAATGTAAACCATCCAGCCTGCTAGCAGCCCTGGTGTAAACATGAATTACAGCCACTAAAAGCTGTGCATTAGGGATGCAGAGCATTGGTTTAGTTTAAGTATTTGCTCCTCTCCTCCTTATTGCAAGCCACAGTTCAATTAAGAGCCTGTAGGGGAAATGCCCTCTGAGCAGAATGAAATCCCAGCCTTTGGAGCTGGTTTTGTCCAGCTGAAGGAGGCACACAGAAGCTTTTCTGCTCTGCACACTGCCAGGAAGCTTTTTTTTTTGTGAGCCAGGTCCTTTGGATTCTGTTAGATTGGAAGAAGTCACTGGAATCTGCTTCTGCAACATAAAGCCAGTTAAATGGGGGTTGGATCTGGATGATCCTTGTGGCCCCTTCCAAGCCTGACTGATTCTGATTCTCAATGTTTTGGGATTCTGCTGGATCTCACCTCCTCATCTTACTTGCACCCAAAAAAGGCAAATGTTTCCAAAGCAGTCAGCCCAAGGTGTCTGACAGTTCCACCAGTGGTGTGAGGAGAACGTGGCTCTGAAGTGTCTCTGTTAGTTCTGTCCTCAGTGGAGCACACTGATGTGCTCAGTTGGTAACACAGAATCATAGAATGGTTTAGGTTGGGAGGGACCTCAAAGCTCAGCCAGTTCCAACCCCTCACCATAGGCAGGGACACCTCCCACTAGAACAGGTTGCTCAGGGTCTCATCCAACCTGGCCTTGAACACCTCCCTACTATACAAATATTACTATCTGATGAATACACAACTGAGAGGTTTCCAAACTGACATAAAATAGCACTAAGCAAGCATTTAGAACCCTGATTGAAGCATCAGGTCCCCGAAGTACCAATTCTTGATTGCTGAAAGACTGACAGACCTTTTGCCCTGGACATGAAGCAGTTAACTCCTTTACAAACACGTGATGGAAGCAGCTACCATTGGAGCCCCCAACAAAATGATCCCTGAAATCCTTGGCTGATTTCCAGTCAGGCCTCAGTGAAATTCCCCTGTTTGTTGAGTGTCATTTAAAAAAGGGGAATCTTGCAGAGTAGGGTTCTAGGTTGGACTCGGTGATCCCGAGGGGCTTTGCCAACCTGGGTGTTGCTGCGATGCTGCTCATTAGGGATGAAAACAATTAGGCCATCTAAAGCAAAGCAAGGATTACCTGTTTCAAGATACCTGCTGCCATTTCATGGCTGCAGTCAAAGATTACATGGAATTCTTTGCCTCTTTTCATTTCCTTTAGCAATGGCTTTGCATCTTTCGTGTCAGCAGGCAACTGACGGATTTTTAGCCTCAGGTTGTAGCGGGACGGAGCCTTGATGAGCTCTTGTAACCGAATAAGGCCTTCAAGAAAACAGAGGAGTCAGAAGAAAAGAAAATTATCACCACAAGAAGATGAATGGCTTGCAGGACAGCCTACTGTAAGCATTCAAAGCTGCATGAGTCCTTTCCTCCCCTCGCAGTGGGTTGCAACCGATAGGCAAAAATTGTATTAAAAAGAACAAAGAATAAAGAACAGAACACTGAAGTAGCTGCACTCCCAACACTGCCTTCTGCCTTCACAACAACAGGCAGGAAGCAGCCTCAGCTAGGGTTACCTTATACAGACAAATCTTCCTTTAGCATCACCATGCACTATGACATTCCTTTCCAAAGGATTCAGAGAGTTACTCTAATTCAGTTAAAGCAATAGCACAGAGTCAGTCAGGGCTGGAAGGGACCACAGGGATCAGCCAGTTCCAACCCCCCTGCCATGCCCAGGGACACCTCACACTAGATCAGGCTGCCCACAGCCTCATCCAGCCTGGCCTTAAACACCTCCAGGGATGAGGCTTCCACCACCTCCCTGGGCAACCTCTGCCAGGCTCTCACCACCCTCATGCTGAACAACTTCTTCCTAACATCCAGGCTGGCTCTCCCCATTTCTAGTTTGGTTCCATTCCCTCCAGTCCTATCACTCCCTGACAGCCTGAAAAGTCCCTCCCCAGCTTTCTTGCAGCCCCCTTCAGATACTGCAAGGTCACAAATATCCCAGGCTAACAGTGTGTCATCAGACCAGCCAGGCCCCCAACTCATCTGCCAGGTTTACACTGTGAATCACTTCAGCATAACACTCTCACATAATTCACAGGGGAATATTCAATTCTTTTTTCTTTGCTACACAGGTACCAGAAGACAACTGAGCAGCAAAGAGGCTCTGTCCACTGCATTCATTTCCATTACTCCACAGTGGTGGGGAAGAAATCCTGCAGTGCACTGACTGAACCTGAGTGCTGGGGCAGCACAGGGCTGCAAAGCAAAGGTTCTTCTCCTATCCTCAAAGAGAAATGAAAAAAGCTACTTGAAACTATCAACCTGTAGCATTGCTGCTCACTGTTTCCACATGTAGTATATTTGATTTCAGTAACAGTTAGACCACACAGACTTCAATTTCCAAGATTCTAACATATAATTTTCATTGGGTTTCCAGTCAGCATCACTCACTAAGTTCAGATGAACTGTGCAGGGTACAAAGCATGCTCCAGTCTACACTATCACTCCACCAGCAGTCCACCAAGGCACCAGCTACAAGTAATATTTGCCCATCCCCATCCACACCTGAAAAATAAATCCCTGCTGGCACAAGTTCAACAGTTCCCAGCTTGCTAGACCCTCACAGGGATGATTTTGGAAGGCAAAACCCCATCACTCTCAAGAGCTGCTGCTTCCCACTAAGCCCCTGGACACATCAATCTGTGGAGAGCAAATGGTGTGAGGAGCTGTGAAGCTGTGTCACAAGCACCATGTCCACAGCCACCCTGCAGCTCCTCCCTGCACAGAACCATCTGGCACAGCAAAAGCCACCAGGCAGTGCTGGGCATGCTTCTCTCTGGGATGTGTTGTTTCTGGGGCAGCACAGCAGTGGGTAAAGTGCTGAGAAGCAGAATTCATGGGAACTGAGACTGAGGGAAGGCTTTCCAGGTCTGGACCCCACTTCAAAAAGAGCCTCTTTCAAATATAAATCAAAGGCTGAGCACCTCCTTCCACACTGTACCTAGCATTGGTGATGCAGTCTTTGGCTTACATAAAGTGTGGGAAGAGCACTCCTGTTTTCCTAGAAAATAAAAACCACCAAATGCATTTCCCAAGGGGAAAAGAAAGGCACAATTAATATGAAAAAAAAAAAAACCCAAGTGCACAATCTTCCTCCCCCTCTAAAATAGTACCCAAGCACACCCAAAAACATCCCAAGGACACCAAATAAGCAAACAAAACCAATCAAACCCCCAAAACTAAAACCAGATCTCATCATTCTCTCTACCTTTTCCTCTCCATTATGCCTGGATGAAGGCACAGGGGCTGAAATGTCTTGGAAGATTATTGCCCTTGCAAGACACAAAGTACAAGGAGGTGAATCTCCATCTGCCCAGTGCTGGTCACAGCTGATGCTGAAGCAGCCTAAACAGCAGTGAAAAACAATCCCCAGGGAATCAAAGGCAGTCAGCCCTGCTCAGAAGTATTGAAGACAGTAAACCCCCCCTGGGTCTGGATTGCTTTGGAGCAGTTTGATTCTCCCCACCCTTCTTTCCCAGGTTCAACATTGTAGGAGTAGTGAGATGGGTATTGGTCTCTTCTCCCAGCTCATGGTAGGGCAAGAGTTTGAGAGGCTGAGACAGTTGGGGCTGGAGAAGAGAAGGCTCCAGGGAGACCTCATAACTACATTTCAGTATCTGAAGGGCTCCTGCAGGAAGGCTGGGGAGGGACTGTTTAGAAGGGCTTGGGGTGATAGGACAAGGGGCAATGGTTTGGAACTGGAGCAGAGGAGACTTAGGTTGGACATCAGGAGAAGTTTTTCACTATGAGAGTGATGAAACATCAGAAGAGCTTGTCCAGGGGTGTGGTTGGGGCCCCATCCCTGGAGACATTCAAGATCAGACTCAGTGTGGCCCTGGGCAGCCTGATCTAGCTGGAGGTGTCCCTGCTGCCTGCAGGGTGGTTAGACAGGATGACCTTTGAGGGTCCCTTCCAACCCAATGCAATCTGTGATGCTGTGAAATGACCTCAAGTTGCAGCAGGGGAGGTTCAGGTTAGTATTAGTAAAAAACTCTCTAGTGAAACTGATCAGACATTGGCACAGGCTGCTCAGGGAGGTGGTGGAGTCACCATCCCTGGAGATGCTCAAGGAATGTGTAGCCATGGCACTTCAGGACAGGGTTTAATGGCCATGCCAGTCTTGGTTGGCAGTTTCAAAAGCTGGTGTGTAGCTGATCAGAAAGAGCTACCAAAGCCTTCAATGAAGGGGACAACAGAATATGAGAACTGCAAGGGCAATGCAGCCAGGCACAAAATAAGTTTTCTTCACAGGCAAAGCACAGATTTCAGCCCTGAGTGTTTCTAACAACTGACACACAGCCTAAAACGAAGCACAGCCCCCAGATGAAAGGCTGAGCCCTTGTTTCATTAAGGTTACAGGTTCCCTGTGCAATGAAAAGCAAACACAACCAACCAAACCCAACCAACAATAAGAAATCATTTTACACCCCTCTAGAAATAATAGCTGCATTTGGGGAATGGACTTCCTGTAGTTCCTGTCACCAGGGACACCTTTTTCCTGTCCCCTTAAACTCTCAATTCCTTCTTTTAGCAGCTCCTGTGCCAGAGCCTTACCTCTGAATGGCTGGGGAGAATGGGATGTGAGTAACTCTTTTCAGAAGCTGCCATCAATTCAGCTTTAAGGAGGATCTTGAAGGAGCAGTTTGTGAGCTCTCCAGCTGGCATCTTCCTCCAAAGAGATCAATCACATCACCTCCCTGACATGTTCAACTTCAACCAGTCCAGGAAGCATGAGCCCCAAGTTTGTTCTAAAACCTGTGCCTCCAGCTCAGCAGCCTTGCAAGCCATTGCCATGCCACCTGGGCTGCTCATCAAACTATTTATCATTTCCCTTAATGCTGCCTTTGTGCTGCACAGGAAGAATGCAAGCAAATGCACTTTGCAGCAGGCTGAACACACGAAGCTTTTTTCTGTGCAAAAGAACACAAATGCTCTTTTAAAGGCTGCTCCCAGCTTCAGAAGCTCAAAAACTTCCAAAATAATCACACATTGCTCTGCAGAGCTACCCAGAAGAGTTTTGTTTTCAGGGAGTTGCTTCCTCTCAGACTTCTCTGTGCTCTTCTCCTCCCCTGACAGCCCTCTGCCTGATTTTTCTGGTTATGCATCAAAAAAGACCCCATCACTGTGCACTGGGCTGTGAAAAGGCTATGGGCAGAAGGGAGGAGCATCCCAGTTTATTGGGCATGGACATGAGGCAGAACACTTCACTGCTGTGAAACAACTCAGACACTGAACATTCTGAGCAGATAAGCCATGAACTCTCAAGATGAGTTTTATCATCCTCATCCTCTGCTTCAAATGCACCTCTAGATAAAAGGTGACAAGGTAAAAAATAAAGATAGAAGAATAAATTACACTTGCTACCAGGGCTGCTCAAAGAGTGGGCTGCTCCATGTCCTTTGGGTAGTGCAGAAACACCACCAAGAAGTGCAGAGAAAATAGAGAGGGAGGGGAAAAGCAGTGTGCTGGACCTTCCTCACTTAGGCACATTCAGCCTTTTTGCTACACCAAGATCATTTCACCCAGTTCTGGCAGGGCAAAGCATCCTTAAAATTGTCAGCATTTAAATACAGCAGCACTGGTTGTGAAGTGTCTTTAGTGGAGGAAGAGCTTTAAGATACATAAGGCAGAAAAATGTCTCTTCCTGCAGACAGAATTAATGCAGCTTCTTATTGCCAGCTTTACAGCCACAGGTTTTAGCAGGGGGTTGCAGCCTTCATAGCTGAAGCTTTGCAGAGCAACCATAATAATGGTCTGTGTCACCAGACCTTGGGGACATTCCTTCCACTCCTTGACCTGCACTCCCACAAAATGATACCAGTACAGCCAGCAGTGTCCTTCAGGAGGGCACAGAGCTCAGCAGTGCAGATAGCTGAGGAAAAGGCTCCTTTCTGGAACACACAAAGCCAGGCTGCTGTTAACCAGGAGCTTGTGCATGTCTGCATATAGATTTGAAATACAAAACTCAACCAGGGCATCAGTAAGGCTGCAAGAGACTTCTTGAGGTCACCCAATCCAACCATCAACCCAACACCACCATGCCCACTAAGCCATGCCCCCAAGTGCCATGGCTACACATTTCTTGAGCACCCCAGGGGTGGTGACTCTGCCACCTCCCTGGGCAGCCTGTGCCATGTCTGACCACTCTCNTGATCCTTGAGGTCCCTTCCAACCCTACCATTCTATGATTCTATAACCACCTCATGCTAACTTCCTTTCTGAGAGCTGTAGAGAGCAATGAGGTCTCCCCTCAGCCTCCTCTTCTCTGGACTAAACAACCTCAGTTCCCTCAGCTGCTGCACATCAGACTTGAGCTCCAGATTCCCTCAGCCACTCCTTATAAGCTCTAGACTCTTACACTGCTTCGTTGCCTTTCTCTGGACAGTCCTATGAAAGACCTAAAGAGACAGAAAACCTCTTTTAAACTAAAAATAAACCAACAAAAGTCCATTTTGAGACAATGACTGGAGGAAAGCAGCCTCAAGTATCATAACTGACACTGGAGATTACTGAAGTGCCTTGTATAGGAGAAACTAACATCAGGGTTAAAAAACCCAAACCCCACAACTCTGAACAACCAAGGAATCAGGAGAGTCAGATTCCCACTCTATCCCTATGCACATCACTTAATTTTCTGTCTTGGGTCTTAACATCTGAACATTAAACCCATTTTACTACTGTTTCAGCATACCCAGCTGTAATTGAAGTGCAAGGCAATAATCAGCTTTATTGTTTTCCTTAAATATGCTAAGCGAGCACGTCAGAGCAGGGCTCTGAATGGCTTTTATAGTTACTTTCAAATAGCCAAGCCCACTCCAGTCTATTTCCAGTAACAATTCTTTTCTAATAATGGCTTTTCAGCATTGCAGTGATGAAAAAAAAAATCCTCTCCCCCATCCCACACAATTCCACAAGAGGGAATCGATGTGCTGCTGAGGTTCAGAAAAGGCATTCGGCTGGTGGGAAGGTTTTGGAAGGGTAAGGTTGGAAGGGACCTCAAAGATCAGCCAGTTCCCATAGGCAGGGACACCTCCTACTAGCACAGGTCACTCAAGGACTCATCCAGCCTTGTCCTGAACACCTCCAGGGAGGTTGTGGAGCACAGAAGCACCCAACGTGATCTTTGATCCCATTCTGTGCTTCTGTGCTCCACAACCTCCCTGGGCAACCTGTGCCAGTGTCTCACCACCCTCACTGCAAACAACTTCCTCCTAACATCCACTTTCAATCTCCCCTCTGCCACTTCAAACCCATTGCCCCTTGTCCTGGCATTGCAAGCCCTTGTCAATAGTCCCTCCCCATGAGATGATCAGAAGAAGATGAAGAAAAACTTTTTCATCTGCTCCGAGCAGACAGCAGCCTGGAAAAACAAAAACACAGGAGGAAAAATATTTCTTCATTTGACAAAGAGCAAATTGCTGCTCATTGTGGCAGATCTGAGCTTGTGAAGGAAGGATTCAAAATCTATTGTCTTGAGTGAGAAAGTTCATAGAAGTGTGGATGTTCTCCCAAAGGCTGCAACCTCAGCCTTGGTGACCAAACAGATGTGGAAGAGAGCTCTGTGCCATCCCAGCATGGGAATCTCAGGGCTGCTCTACTGCTGCTGCCAGACACAGCCCTCCTGGCCAGACTCAGTACAGTCACCCATTAAAGCACACACAACAACTGATTAGTAATTGATAATGCATCCATTGGAAATGCACAAAAGCATTTCCCTTTAGAAGCTGTGCTAAGCTATCCCACCCTACCCAGAATATCTGACAAGATGTTAGGCAAGTCCATTTAAGTACAGGGATCAGAGGATGGCAGGAGTTGGAAGGGACCCAAAGAGCTCATCCAGTCCAACCCCTGCCAGAGCAGGACCAGACAATCCAGCTCAGGGCACACAGGAACACATCCAGACAGGCCTGCAAAGGCTCCACAGAAGGAGACTCCACAACCTCTCTGCCCACACTTCTCTTAATCCTATAGCAATGTTCCCTACTGCCCCACACATTCCCATCCCACACACTTGTTTTCCCCCCTTAGATATTTCATTCCCCTTCATGTGATGTTGCATTAACTGCTGAGGTGAGCATTCATTTTTTAGCAGTAGTATGGAAAAACAAAAAAAAAGGATGACCAAACCTCAGACACAAGGCACAAGATGTGATATATCTGGAAATAAGATGTGAAATACAGCACAGTGCAGTCACAAGGGACCTAAAAGAGTCAATTTTCAAACTGGCCCAAGGAAAATTAAAAAGTAAAAAGATAGTTCTGTTCACAAATCAACCCTACCTGCATACCACAGCAAAACCACCACCAAAATGCCATCTTTTGCTTCCCTGCCTTGGAATTCAAGGTTCAAGACTGAAGACTCACACAAAACATTTTTTTATCTCTGGAGTTCTCTTCTCCAGCTTTTACCTTGGCTTCTGTTCATCCATGGAACAGATTTTTGGTGTCTGCACTCATTCACTCAAGACCCAAACAAACATTCATTAAGAAAAACAAAACCCAACCACCCCAGAACAACTCTGTTTGGAGAGCTTCAGCTGTACACAACATGAGCTGGCACTGCAAGTTAAAGGCCCCAGCACCTCACTCTTGAGGGATTCTTTGTTATGGAATCCTGATTGCCACAAACTTACTTAGACTTTCTCCAGTCTGTGCTCTCCTGCATAGAGATCAGAGCAGGGACTGGAAATTAAGTTGCTGTTTTGAGACCAATTAAAAACATTAGGACAGGCAAGTGATGAACAGGCTGCCACTTCCCAAATTTTCTTTCTTAAAAGACAATTGACTGTAGGAAATCTGTAAATCTGAAAGGACTTAATTAGTATCCAGGGAGAGCTTAGTGGTATTTAATTAACAAAGAGACCATAAATTACTTGAAAGGGGAAAAAAAAATAATCAACACTAAACCACTAACCAAACTCATTACATCCTGCTAGGGCTATAGGAAATCCTCAGTGAAAGGAATGATCACAGGAAGCAAAACCTATCTTCAGGCCAGCAAGGAAAGGGTTCTAGAGCTTCATTCCATAGTTTTGTCTCTCCAACAGATGGACTACACTCAGGGGGGGAAAAAAGGCTTCAAAGTCAAAGTAAAGAGAGACATTAAATCATAGAAGGAAGTAGAATGTTGCTATTATTTAACACCCAAAAAAAGTCAGGTGCAGGAGCATTCAAGCAAAGATTCACAGAAAAAGGAGTCAGTTTTCCCTCCCTGATGGACCAGACTCATTGCCCCCCTGCCTCAGTGCCTGCTGCATGAAGCACCACCAGGGCAGAAAGCTAATTAACATTAGACCCTTCATCCATTCTAGGTTCATTTCTGTTTCCTTATCCTCACTGTAACAGACTTCAGCTCTTCCTACTGAGGCAAGACAGAACTAATCTTCCCAGTTTATTCACCTACCTCTTTGCAGACTCTTGGCTTGTCCTTATTGCACTAAGTTCAACCTGCTCCCCACCATTACTGATCACAACTCTCTGGAGACATCTCAGGCCCTGCTTTAGCATGGCACAACCTGCATTTTCTCCTGGGCCAAGTTATCCTCCTCTCCTCCTTATAGACTCCTGGACACATGAGGCAGGTCTGATCAACACAGAACCAGCCCCTGACTGATGTGAGCAGCAGTAGCCAGGCTCCATAGCTTATCTTCTCTGACTTAGCCATTTCTGCATCACAAATCTGGGGAGGGTTGGGGACAGGGTCTAGTTGCTACCCACAGTGCATGAAAAGCAATTCCTTTGCCTCTTCTCAAATTAGTAGCAAGCTGTACATCTATTCCTCCACAGATACTACAAGGAGATCAATCAGCAAGTGGGGGAGGCAATGAGCAAGAGCTGTCTTCATGGCTATCTTCTGGACTGGCAGCTGTGCATTATTGCAAAGAGACTTTGGGATATCAAACCTCTCTCCTGTTTCAAACTGTGGACTGCCATGCCCACACATTTCCTGAACACCCCCAAGGATGGTGACTGCACCACCTGGTTGGGCAGCTTGTCCCAATGCCTGACCACTCTCTCAGTAAAGAAATCATTCCCAATATCCAGCAGCTCCCAAACCATCTAAATCAAAGTGAAATATTTGCAATTTACACAAACCAAAGCATGTAACTGTTCCACTGAACCACAAATTGCTTTTTTAAAATCACCATTTGATTACAATCTGAGGCTTTTGTCACTTCCCCTCCTGTTTCAGGACAATGATACCCCAAATAAACACCAACAAAGAAGCCACATTGCTTGCCTCAGGAAGTCAGCAACATTCCCAAGAAAATGAAACCTATCTTGCTTGCCCACATACCCTCCTTGTGCCTCCCACTGCATTCAGACCTTCCTCTTGCCAAGGTCTTAGTTCTGACTGCCACCAGGCAGACCTCTAATCAAAACCAAGCTTCACTATTTTCTAAAGCTGTCAAAGCAAAACTATGGAGCAAAACAAATGTTAGGGTGAGGTAAGGGAAAAGTAGCAAACTGGTTTATTGCTCCTGTAGCTCCTCTTCAAAAGAAGCTTCCAGATTTGCTTTGGTTTCTATTCCTTGCAGGTAAGAGCAGAGCTCCTCCCCAGCTCTCTCTGAAAAGGCAGATACTGAGATTCTAAACAGGTCTGGCATGTTTCCTTCACCAATGCCAGCAGCAGTGATAGAATTTAGGTCTTCTACTTGCCCAGCTATTCTAGTCCATCCTTCAAGTTACCATCTTTTCCTTCAGACTCGAGGCTTTAAATAAAACCAAGAGACATAGCAACCATAGCTGTTAGCAACTGATAAGACACTGCAGAAAACACAGCGAGCAGGAGGAATTTATTGGCAGCGGTGAGCTCCGGCACCCAGAATCCAGCAGCTGAGGCAGGCTGAGGAGAACAGTTCTGCTAATCACCCCACCTCATTTGCTGTCTGCCACCTTGCCAGTGGAAATTCCTGTAATTCACTGGAGATCTGCTCAATGAAGGAACAGAAGCAGTGACAGCCCTCCTCCCTCTCCTCGCACACGTGAACACATCTGCACGCTCTGATGCTTGAGCCTTACCAGTGCTGTCATCATAAACAACTGTGACTGTTTTCCACTTGAAGAACTGCACAAGGTCAAGGATGGCACGGCTGAGTGAAGAGAAATCTGGATAGAGGCTGACATAGAAGGAGTCCTTGTTGTCTGACACCTGATGTTTCCAGCGGGTCTGGATGTGTGGAACCCCCAAAGCGTTGCAGATGGATTGCACAGCGTTAGCTGAGGAGCTATGGGATGGTCCGAAGATGGCAGCCACCCCCAGGGACAGCTGATCGCAGGCTGAAGAGGAGACAGAAGTCTGTCAATGATGAGAGGAAAGAAGGCAGTGTGCCAGAAGGTATTGCACAACTCACATTAAGCAAAAGGCACTCCATGAAACACAACCTCCCTGCTGACAGAGCTCCCTTCCTGGCTCGCACTTCAGCTCCACACATTTCGAGTTCACACATCCACAGATTGCATCGGGTTGGAAGGGAACCTCAAAAGTCATCTCGTCCAACCCTCCTGCAGTCAGCAGGGACAACTAGAGCAGGGCCACCCAAGTCTGATGCTGAATGTCTCCAGGAACAGGGCTCCAGCCTCATCCCTGGGCAAACTGTTCCAGTGTCTCGCCACGCTCACTGTAAAGAGCTTCCTCTGATGTCCAACCTAAAGCTGCCTGCTCTGGTTTCAAATCATTGTTCCTCATCCTATCCCCCCAGGCCCTTCCAAATAGTCCCTCCCCAGCCTGCCTGGAGGTCCCTTTCAGATACTGAGATGTAGCTTCAATTTCTCCCTAGATCCTTCTGTTCTGAACAGCCCCAACTCTCTCAGCCTTTCCTCACAGGAGCCATGCTCCAGCCCTCTGATCAGGTCTGTGGCCTCCTCCAGACCCACTCCAGCAGCTCCATGTCCCTCTTGCCTTGGGGGTACTGTGGCTGGACACAGCACTGCAGGGAGGTCTCACCAGAGCAGAGTGGCAGAACCTGCTCTCTTGCTGCAGCCCCAGCTCAAAGCACACTGCTCAGCTGCCCCCAGGGGCTGATGAGCAGCAGCAGCACAGCACAGAGCCAGCTCTCGGCTGTGTTTAATAAACACCTTCTGCCCTGGGGGCCACAAAGGCCAGCGACTGTGCATCTTCCAAAGCAGCACTGACAAGGGAAGAGGTTTAAGCTCAGCTGCACCCTCCACTTGGAAAAGGGCCAGAGGGGACAGTTTGCTAACCTAGGCTGCCTGAGCATTCATTTCTTCCTCAATCCACCAACACCATTTCAAGTGAGATTCTAATTACTCACAAATGGCACATGCTAAGGAGATTCCTGTTCAGAATGAGGCAAATTATTCAATGTCACTGAAACAGACAATTGAATTTCTGCAACTGAAAAGCAGGGAGGTTTAAACCCAACCTTTTCCCTCCAAGGTAATAATAGAAAAGTGAAATTGTTATCTGAAAAGGGAGAAGCAAACAAACCAACCCAAACAAAACCAGCAATCAAAACAAAGCTCTTGCCCTTCTCACCCCTGGAAACACTCCGTTTTACCACACCTTTGTCAGTAGATAAAACTGCTCCTGAGAGTCACTGCCATGATGCTGCTGCATTCAAGTGGCTTAGCTCTCCTCTTTCCAGTCTAGGGTGGCCCTACCTATATGGAGTATAAGCAGCCTCTGGTCTGGCCTCTCTCTCCCAGTTTGCTACAATATTATTTAGGAGAAGAATAGTTGGGACATGCCAAAAAGAAGGCAGGAGACTGAAAACGTTAGGGAGCTGGAAAGGCTGAGAGGTCCTGGGCTGTTCAGTCTGGAGAAGAGCAGACTGAGAGGATCTTCTCAATGCATATAAACATGGGACCAGGCTCTTCTGAGTGGTGCTCAGTGATGAGACAAGGGGCAGCAGGTACAAGCTAGGACCCAAGAGGTTTCATTTGGGCTTAAGGAAAAGATTCTATCCTCTGAGGGTGCTGGAGCCCTGGAGTAGGCTGCTCAGAGAGGTTGTGGAGTCTCCTTCTCTGGTGAAACTCCAAACCCACCTGCACATTGTGATCCTGGGCAAGCTGCTGTGAGTGACCTTGCTGTGGCAGCAGGGTCAGACTGGACCATCTCCAGAGGTCCTTTCCAATCCCTACCATTCTGTGAATCTCCTTAATCCAATTTAGTATTTGTATGAGGTTTGACTAATTACTATTGTTCCTCCACCACCAGTGTTCCTGACAGCTGAGGAAACAAGCAGTAGGAAATTCTTGCTGTGCTACTCTCCTCAGCAAGACAAGATTGTTTTATTGTGCACATTCTTTGCAACGTGGTGAAAATATTGCTGGAGTCTCCCAAGTGCCTTCAGAGCCCATGCTGGCACACTTTGGTACTGCTGCAGAGCTGCAGTGGGTTGAGTGAACTTCTGCTATACACACAGGATCTCCACCGCCCTCCCCAGCGAGGGATCAGGGGCTCAGAGATTAGCTTGATGTTTAAAAAAAACATTTATGCTAATATTGCCCTTCCTAAGAGTAATCAACAAGCTTTATGCAAATGTCAGTAAATGGGATCGCTAACAACAGCAATAGCTACCAGATGGCATTTCAATGGCTTCCCTGCCCCCACCCCGTTGTGAGATGTGAATAATGCCACCAATTCACTCGTGGTTTGGTATGGCACAGCTCTATCAGATGCACACCAATCCTTCCTCTGCATCGAGGGCTGCTTTGTTTGCCTTTGCTTCATTCTTCACTGAAACAGCATCTTGAAATCCCATCTTGCCTTCAGGTCGCTCTCTCATACGGAGCCTTTAGAAACCCATTACCATTTCATCTACATTCCTCTTCAGCAGTATGTGTTACTAAGAGGTCTAAAGAGGCTGCTTTTGATGCAGTGCCTGCCTGGTCACTAATGGACATAATCATGGACCACAAAATGAGTCAAATGCTGAAACCTCATTGTTAAAAACCCTGCTTTGGAGGCACCATAATAAAATGAACAATTTTATGTTAACCTTTAGCCTTTGATTCCCAACTAAAGCACCTGTCAGCACAAATGCAGCAGGCTGCATTGTCAACTGATGAAGCAAAAAGCTATTAGCACTGGGAAGTGACACAGTTTGTGATACAGCCTGCCCAGTTCTCTTCTCATTCAAGATGCAAGCGGGAACGATGAACAGAGAAAGTCTGTGTAATCTATCCAGGCAATGGCCTGATGTCACTCTAGCTTCAGCTATTATGGTCTACCGAGAGTTAGCAACATAACACTAAGGCTAACTTGCTCCTTCAAACAAACCCCAAGCAAGGGCTAAAAGGGGTTTTGTTGTCTCAAGAAAGGCTGAAAGAATTAAATGTGGCAGAAAAATATTTCCTGTTCTTCGCATCCTGCCTTGGGAGTGGAAAGAAACTGTCCCATCAAACTTCACAGAACCTGTGCTGGAGTCAGGAAGCAACTGAAGGGGCCAGAAGGGGCCAGAATTAAAGACCAACTCATTTATTCACTGGTGCCCCAGATGGAAAGGAGAGAGTAGTCTCTCTCATAGCCTGCTTTAAGCCATCACCCAAAAACAACTCAGACACTGTGCTGAAAGTGGTGCTGGCCTCTGTAATCCCACACACTCTCCTCTCAAGAAACACCACACACTCATCCTGTGAGGCATAAGTATGCAGCTTCTGATGTTTGCCATAAAGTCTCTCACAGTGGCCCAAGCTGCATTTCTGTCACAGCTGGACACTGCCTGTTTTCAACAGAACTTGGGGTGACCTGGAATTTGCCAGGACAAAGATTAGAGACTGTTTTCTCACTCCAAAGAAGCTGCTCTCAAAAGCATCCTAGTCACAGAGGGGCAGAAACCCAAAGTATTTCAGACTTCACATACTTAAAAAGTAGGTTTTAGACAGGGGTAGGGGAATCAGAGGTTATAATTTGATTTTTCAAGCAGCTACCATTAAACCTTCAAAGCAGTTCTTTGATGTCAGCCCCAAACTTGCCCAGTCCCATTGCTTATGGCTTTATGGGACAGACTTTTTCAGGCAGGCAAACCATGAGAGGTTTTAGCTGCTCATTAGAGAATTAAACATGCAAAAGGTTACCTTTTTTGGATGCTTCAAAGCTGTCGTAGAGGTTGATCTTCTGGGTGTCGTACGTTAAGGTGGTGTTTGGCAGAAGAGTTCTGTTCCTGTTGATAGTGTTCACAGCAAATCTGAAGGCTAATTCCTCTGCTCCCATTGGACCAGATTCCACACACTCAAAAATGCCTCCTGGTAGTGAAGAAGGAAGGAAGAAACCAATCCATCAGTAAAGCCAGAACAGCAAACGAGGACCTTTGGTTTGGGAAAAGATTCATCAGCTTGGCAATTCTAACTTAATAAAGCTGCAACTGATGAAATTATCTCATGGCTTGGGTGAGGTTTAGGTCAGGCCATAAATAAAGCAGCAACAAATCAAACTTGCAAACAGCTTCTCTTCATTTTTCCTTTCCGTGCAACATTGATTTCCCCATTGTGAATCAAGGGAGTGCAGCAATATGAACTAAGCACACTATTCAAAAGCAAAACAGGAGAGGGATGGAGACCACAGAATTATTTTACATCATGAATTCAGGTTTCACTACATTTCTCCCACCTATGTGTGTGGTAGGGGGAAGGAAAACTTATCCTTGTTTTCTGCTGATCTAGACTTATGACACAGCCATAACTGGAGAGTTCACTGGGCTGAAGAGAACACAGACACAAACCACCCTCCATATGACAGCTCCTATCTATGTGTGGAACCTTCTGCCTCAGGATGCTCAAAGGCACTTGAATGAGTTCAGGAAACAGAGGTTTTAAAGGGTGACTTCTCCATTCCTGCATAAGGTGCAAGTAGAAACATATTTGGGAACTTTAAACTTGTCTTTGCCTTGCTGCTTTGTCTCTGTGTTTGTTACTGAGCATGTAAATAACAACAAAAAAATAAAAAATTGTATTTTGAATGAAAATGTTGTGCACATCCACTGGCTTTGCACTGGGAGACAAACCACAGCCTGCACTGCATGCTGCAGACAGTGGAAAGAAATTACTCAAAGGCATTCTCTCTCCACATCCACACTATCACACAGGTCTGGTGGCTTCCAGAATCTATTCCAGCACTCTGAGCCACTCTGCTCCCTCCCAGGCAGTTCTTTACTGCTGCTGTACCTCACACACATGGAAATTGAGAAGAGCAAGTGCATGCTCTCAGATAAGCAGACAGCAGAGTCATAAATCTTGCCACTGATAGGTGGACAAGCAGCCAAGCCAGTGCTATCTCTGTCCAGCAGCTTGGAAAATGCAGATGTTGGGGGATTCCTCTCATTTGTGGCAGTTTCTCTACCCATAATAGGCAGAAGCAACAAGTTCTCAGGTACAGCCTGCAGTACATCCTGGAGGAAACAGCTGAGTTTTCACTGCTAGCTCAAAGCTGCTACAGAAAGCTTCTAAGTAGTAAAATGTGTGTTTGTTAATCTGTTGCTTTAATGGTCTCAGCTCTCACTTCTTCATTCAGAGTGTTAACAATATTGCAGTTCACCTCTGCCCTCCAAGAGCAGCACCATACAGCATCACACAGCTACAGCTCTGCAGCTCATGAGGTTTCACTGACTGCAGCAGGTGAGTGCTGGAGAGCTGAACACTTCAGGTCATGGTAGCCACCCAGCAAAAGCTCACTTGGTATTAGTAGTGAACAGAATGATGAGGAACAGGCTGGTCCATCCCAGGCAGGTATGCAAAGGCAACTGTAAAATGTTTTTTAAATGCCATAACCTGAGAACTTGGAGAAGCCAAACTGCACAGAGACAAGGAAGGGAATGTTACCCAGGTTTTCTCTTCTGTTTTAATGTGACTGCCTCATGAGAACCAAGTACAGCTGAGAGCACAGCCTGCCCAGTCAGACACCTGCAAGGAGCTCTGCAGCTTGCTGTTGGATGGTCACTCTCAGTTTTTCAAATAAGCATCTTAGAGTGCTTGCTTTAAAGCCAAAACCAGACTCCAAGCTCATGTGTTGCACTGTTCAAACAGTGCCCTGAACCAGCAGGCAAGATACTGACACATTTTCAACTTTGATGGAGGGAAGCAGCCATGTAGACAGCAATTGGCAATCTGCAATCCTGAAGCTCCCACAGCCCTTGATTGCAGCTCTGCTAGGTGTGGAACAGGAGCCACTGCAGGACTTCTAGATCAGCTGGTTTTATCCAGCCTATGTTCAGCTTTGGGCCTCTTGCTCCATGAAGGACACTGAGGGGCTGGAAGTGTCCAGAGAAGGGCAAGGAAGATGGTGAAGGGTCTGGAGAACAGGACTGGTGAGGGGCAGCTGAGGGAACTGGAGCTGTTTAGCCTGGAAGAAGCTGATGGGAGATCTCTACAACTCCCTGAAAGGAACCTGGATGGGGGTTGAGCTCTTCTCCCCAGGATTGAGTGACAGGCTTGCCAGGCTAAGTAACCTCCAGAGAAATCAACCAAAATTTGGAGGGGTTAATAGAAATAAATCTACAAATGCTCCTCCACAAGCCCTGAACAGGCAGAGCAAGCACAGGCACACCCACTCCTTCAGCAGGGACCTGAAGCAGTGCAGTTTTGTTTTCTAGGGCTGGTATCTATGGGATGTGGAATTGAGGTTTCTTGTCCTGGATAGGGCACTGTGAAGGGAGAAAAGTTTATTTCAAGAACACATTTTCAGCTCTGAGTTTGTTGCATGGAGTAACCATGCATGTAAAACACCATCACACTGCCACACCACAGTGCAACAGCAACTGGTTTGTTTCCAGTCTGGCTTTAAAGTTATTAGGAGAGAACTTCTCTCCACTTCAGCTTCTCCACGTGTTTCCTAGCTGTACTGCAATTAAACAGCTTGAAATCACTGCCACAGAAATGCTGTGAAAAAGGGAAAGTTCTAACAGTCATCAAAATGAATTTAATTCTTCTAAGACAGACTGATGCAAGTTTGAGCTGTGACAAACAAACACTTTCTGCTGTTCCATTAATGTTCCACTTCACTACTCAAACATTCAGGTCCCAAAAGTGTTTGAATTAGGGGGAGGAGCTGCTTAGAAATGAAGTAATTATGTTTTCACCTCAGTAAGAAGGTCACCAAAGTCACTTTTGTCCAAGGCATTGCTGCCCTTGTGAAGTGCTGCCACAGGAGTCTGCTTGAAGGACTTCAGGAGCCATCTGAAGATAGTGAGAGCCTGCCAGGGGTTGCCCAGGGAGGTGATGGAAGCCTCATCCCTGGAGGTGTTTAAGGCCAGGCTGGATGAGGCTGTGGCCAGCCTGATCTAGTGTGAGGTGTCCCTGGGCATGGCAGGGGGGTTGGGACTGGCTGCTCCTTGTGGTCCCTTCCAGCCCTGACTGATTCTATGATTCTACCTTCAAAAGACTAAATAGTGTTTGGAAAAGGTTCACTACTCCTGCCCCTGCTTGCATCACATATATGATACTTATATGTGATATGATATTGCACACAAATGATATTTTTATGCTCTCAGCGATTCCCTTTTTTATTTTTCAGCTACTGAAAGGAAAAAAATATGTACACAAGTACAGCAACAAGCAAATAGGAGAAGCAAACAAGTATTAGGTGCCTCTGATAAAGCCTCCAAGGAGCAATAAAGAGTGGCTCTGTAGTGAGATTTCCAAGTGTAATTGTGGATAAAAGATGTTAAAACTTGTTTGGCTAGGGCTGGGTGCTAGGTTGGACTGGATGAGCTTGGAGGTCTCTTCCAACCTGGTTGATTCTGTGATTCTATCTTCAGAAGTGGAGTTAAGTGTATCTGCTAGCAGAGTGTACAACCTTGAGCTGTAAAAACCCATTGGCTTCTATGCCTTGAGCTCACCTGTTTCAGAAGTTACACCAATAAGAAAACTCATCTGGAGAAGAGGAGGCTGAGGGGAGACCTCATTGCTCTCTGTCACTATCAGAAAGGAGGTTGGAGTGAGGTGAGGGTTGGTCTCTTCTCCCTAGCATCAGGTGGTAGAACAAGAAAGGGCCTGAAATTGTGTCAGGGAAGGTTTAGATTGGAGATTGAGAAAAATTCCTTCCCTACCAGAGTGGTCAGGGACTGGCACAGGCTGCCCAGGGAGGTGGTGCAGTCCCCATCCCTGGAGATGTTCAAGAAACCTGTGGCCACAGCACCTGGGGAGATGGTTTAGTGGCCATGGTGAGGCTGGGCTGAAGGTTGGGTTTGATGATCTTGCAGGTCTCATCCAACAGAAACAATTCTATGCTGCTGTGGCCTGTTCTGCAACGTGATCAAAGATAAATTAAGCATCACAGCATGGCTGATACAATTGTGACATCAGCAGGGGAAATTAAAACCCTGCTCTCCCAAGGGATGAATGAGATGTGCTACAGCAGCTCCAGAAATAACAATTACAACTCAGAAGCTTTTGCTCTCTGCTTCTCAACATCACACAGAAGATGCCCAAATTTTGCCACCCATTTCTAAAATAATTTAATTAACAGCAAAGAAAAAGCATAAAAACCAAAGTTCAGTGGTCCAGAAAGTAGCAATTCATGAAGGGTTTGTGTGGAGAACAGATTCTTGTGGGATCTTGGAGGAAGCAAGCAAAAATAGAGGCACAGGAGGGTCTGAGTGAGAGGCACATCAGAGCTGCTGCTTTGCTTCTCCAGTGCTAAAGCAGTGGTGCTTAATTCACAGGCTGCAGGAGCTGCATTGGAGAGGAAAGGGTCACACAAAGTAGAAGCATTTGGTGGCAAGCACAGGTTCTGAGCACCTGACACTCCTCTGTCACTTGTAAGGCATGTGACTGGCATTTCTTTCTTTCAGCTCCCTGTTCCATGAGAGAGGAGCTCTTCGTATTCAGAGAGTTATCAGAGAGTCTTTAAGGCTGGAACAATCCTCTAAGATCAACTCCAACCACCAAGCCAACACCACCATGACCATTAAACCATGCCCTCAAGTGCCATACCCACAGGCTTGCTGAACACTTCCAGGGATGGGGACTCCACCACCTCCCTGGGCAGCCTGTGCCAATCCCTGAGCACTCCTGCAGTAGAGAAGTTTTCCTCAACATCCAACTTAAACCTCCCCTGGTGCAGCTTGACACTGCTCTTGTTGCTAGGGAGATCAGACCACCACCTGGCTCCAACCTCCTTTCAAAGAGTTGAAGCCAGAAAACCTCCCCTCAGCCTCCTCTTCTCCAGGCTGAACACCCCCAGCTCCCTCAGCTGCTCCTCACCAGCCCTGTTCTCCAGACCCCTCACCTGCCCTTCCCTAGGCATGCTCCAGCACCTCAATGTCCTTCTTGGAGTGAGGAGCATCACTCCCAGCATGCTTGCACTGCTCGTCCTTTCATTGTCTCCATCTCCACCCCAGAATCCCACACCAGTTGCATCCAGAGTTTGGCTTCAGATTATTTTGTTTTATTACAAGTCTAAATGCCAAGAAGTTATTGACTGTGATAATTATGCTCTACAACCTTCTTCACTAATTTAATGATTAGGTTTTAAGTACTGAATTAGAAGCCTCTTGGGGAAAATGAGAAGAGTTTTGGCAAGCAAGCAGGAGCTGTGCACCCTACCTTAGCTGAGCTCTGTTCTCCATCTCAAGCAGCTCTGCCTTTTGATTCTCTTCCCCATGTTTTTCTAGCATGTGGCCAAGCTCTTCCAGACACAAGCCCAGCAGAACACTCACTTGTCTCATGCAACCACAGCATTATCTTTGCTGGTTCAGTTACAAGGATAAGCTTCAGCTTTAAATCCTTTAAACTCCTTTGGCCATGGCAAAGGCTCCTGTCTGTAACACTCCATTATTCTCTTCTGATTAACATGGCTCAGTAAGTAGCAGTTTCTTCCATCCAGTATGGTCAGTTTCACCCCATGCTGATGGAGTTCATTATGGGGTGGACCACTGGCTGGGTAAGGAATTGGATGGATGGATGCACGCACTCAGAGGGTTGCAGTTTAGTGTCCAAATGGAGACCAGTGACAAGTGGAGTCCCTCAGGGGTTGGTACTGGGACCAGTGCTGTTTGATGAATCCCCATTCCCTACTGCTTTTCAGTAGTAGGGAACAGCTTTAGAACTGACACAGGTAGAAACATATCACTCTGCAACAAAAAACAGAGTAAAATCAAGCTGTCACACACACAAAGACATCATGTAAATTAGGTTTAACTTACATCACCTAAAATTATCCTCCTCCCACTGTTAGTGGCCCTTGTTGAGAACAGCAAGGGGTTTAGCCTTCCCTCATGATTTATGGGAACCAGTGGGCTCCATCACTTTAGAATTCAACTCAAATCTGTAATGAGTCAGAGCTGCAGAAGAGCCTGTTCAGAATGAGCAGTGACAACTTAGTTGAGATGCTGCTCGTGCCATGGAAACAATCAAGTGTGACATCTTGTCTTGTACATCTGGCAACAAGTTCACTCAGGGAAAAGTAAGAGGCATTTCTGCTTTTCAGACTGGCGGCAGTACAGATGGGAGAGTGAAGCATTCACTTTGGGGGACTTGGCTTCCCCAGTTCAAAAGGGACAGGGGACTACTGGAGAGAGTCCACTGGAGGACCATGGAGATGCAGAGGGGCCCAAAACTGAACCCAGTTCTCAGAGTGCTGGGTACAGGAGCACAGCCACTTCCCTGGTCCTGCTGGTCACAGTGTTCCTGATAGCAACCAGGATGCTGTTTGGCCTTCTTGGCCACCTGGGCACACACTGGCTCACCTTCAGATGGCTGCTGATGAGCACCTTCAGGCCCTCACCAGCCACTCTGCCCCAAGCCTGGAGGGTACATGTGGCAGTTGTGGCACAAGTGCAAGTCCTGGCACTTGGCCTTGCTAAATCTCATACAGCTGGCCTCAGTGCACCAACCCAGCCCGCCCAGGTCCCTCTGCAGAACATTCCCACCCTCAAGCAGATCAACTCTCACTGCCCACCTGTCATCTGCACACTCCCTCAAGTGTCCCCTCTCAGATGCAAAAGCTGCTTTCCAAACTGGTAAGGGCACCACAAGCTTTTCATTAGCCATGGGGCAACATATGCACACCTCTGCTCTACTCAGGTCAGCCTGGAGGGCTGTTCTTCCAGAGCAGCAGGTTAATGAAGTGCATTAATGGAAGCCTACATGTGGGATGCAGAGAGCACATATTCAGGCAGTGCACTGAAAAAAATGATGCAGAGAAGTGAAACCAAAGCACTGACCCAGACCAAACAAGGAATATGAGTGTATCAGCTGGGCAGCCAAGCCTAAAATAAGAGCCCTGCTCCAGTCCTCATCTCAGCAAGCTGTTTCCTTCAGCAACAACCCAACTGGGTTATTGTAAATTTATGGATCTTCAGAAGCAAGAAAAGAGTTCAATAAAAGCATTCTAAACAGATTTGAACTCAGTTCTCATTCCAAATGGTTCAGCTCAAAGATTTTATGCCCCGGGCTGAAAGCTGCTTGTTGATTGTGCCTTGCACAGCTCCAGCAAATGAGAGGCAACTGTAATCAGAAAGGGTTCTCAGCAGCAGGAGGTTCACATGCTGTCCCTTGCTCATGCTGTTGTAGGTAATCACTGCTGCCAGAGTCAGAGAATCCTTCAAATAAAATACCTACTACAGTCCTGCTCAGCTAGCCCCCAGCTCTTCTGTCTTACAATAACCTCTATTTAAACTGCTCTATTTCAGACCATTAAGGAGAAATTAATTCTCCTAATCAATACAGCAAACTGGAAAATTAAAGATGTTTTCTCAGTATTCAGACTGTCAACCATATCATTTGAAGGTTAGATTTACCTGGCCAAAACACACAAACCCCAGATACCTCCAAATGTCATTAGTGAGGATATTTCCTCCCTCATTTCCAACTTAGTGGCTCCTTGGCTCTCTATTTGCTGCCTTTTAGCTGCTTTGCTTCTGTTTCCCCATATATCAACACCCCTTGCTTCAGTACTTGGCTTACAGCCATCAGCATGCTTGTCAATGTATCTCTAAAGCCATTCATGTGGTCCTAAAGCATGGAAGGTCTTCACTTGAGCTATTTGGAAGAGAAGAGTTGCCATGGATAGTGCTGATTGATTCTTTTGCAGTTCTCAAACCTTACAAGTCTGAGGGGAAAAAAATAGAAATTTGGAAGGAAAAGGAAGACACAGCCAGAATCACTCAAGAGTTTGACTCAATGTTACTGCTGTAATTGTCTTTGCAGGAAAGGATAAGCAAACTCCACACAAATCACAGGCCAAAGCAATTTCTGCTCAGCCAAATCTATCATTTTAATCACAACAAAGATGAGGAGTGAGAAAGAGACTCCCTGGAAACCATCGCCACAGCAAAGATGATCTGAGCATCACTTCTGCCTTCATTCAGTAACTGATACACATCTCAGTGCCTCAATCCTTTGCCTGCAGCTCCTACCTAGCCCTCTGCAGTCAGATCCCCTGACAGCACAGGAACACAACATCCCATTCCAGAAGCATTGTTTGCTCACTCATCAAGCTATAGATACAGCTTGTTATCAGGAGCTGCTCCTCAGACAAGCTTGGAGCAGAACAAATTGATGCCCATCACGTGTACTGCTAAAAATTTCATGTCCCAAAGCAAAGAAAGCAACCAGCAGGAGTAGCTGAATTGCAGTGATTATAACAAGCAGTAATAAATAGCAGTGATAATGACTTTGGACAGCAGCAGTTGATAGCAGGGGAGAATTTACTGTGGCAAAAGTAGTTTGAACCAGGCAAGCCAAACTAGAGGGCAGACAAACACCAAAGGAGATTCTAAGAGGCAGCACACAACAAAAGCAGTCAGGAGTGTCACAGTGTGTGCAGAACCAGTGGCATTTAGTCCTGTACTTGCTTAAGAATCAATGATTAGAGAGGTGCCATTTCCCTCACTTGTGTTAACTGAATGGGTGAGCAGCTGAGCACTCCACAGCTTGCTCAGCTCTTCCAGTGTTAGCCTCATCGTGGTTTTCAGTCTAGCTTTGTTTTTAGCATCCATAACAGACAAACTTACAAGCAGATATTAAGCTCCACTAAAGTGCCTAAGTGTAATACCTATATTTAGATGAAACAATAAGTGGTTCAGGGATCTTGGTTGGATCCACAGAAAATTTAAACAGAGGGGGAAAGAGCCCTGAATTTCTCTATGACAACAGCACTCTGTTGCAAGAGTTGAAGTTTGTCTAGGAAATTGGTGCCTGCCTCTGTAAAGAGTAAAAAAAAAAAAAAATAAATCTGGGTTGNTGGGCATGGCAGGGGGATTGGAACTGGCTGCTCCTTGTGGTCCCTTCCAACCCTGACTGATTCTATTATTCTGAAAATAACAATGTTCCAGATTCATAACCCTCCAGGAGGCTACTTCAACAGCTTTGGAGTCTTTTCCTTTAGAGTCTGGATGCTTCCCCCCCCCACAAAGGAACCACAGAAGCATGCAGGCTGGCAAAGCCCCTCAGGAGCACCAAGCCCAACCTAGAACTCTGCTCTACAAGATTCACCTTAAACCATAGCCCCAAGCACCACATCCAAACCACCTTTCAACACAGCCTGGCTGGAGGACTCCACCACCTCCCTGGGCAGCTCATTCCAGTCCCTGACCGCTCTCTCCTTGAACATTTTTTCCCTAATGTCCAATCTAAACCTGCCCAGTCTCAGCTTGAGGCCATTTCTCCTTGTTCTGTCTCCAATTACCTGTCAGAAGAGACCAGGAAATTCACTTCCACAGAACCCAGTGAGGAGACTGATTTGGTGGGGGAAGCATTCACAGCACAAAGCAAGCTGTGATGATCTCTGCTTGCTCTGGCCCAGTGCCACATTATTAATAATGCAGCTTTAACATGTCCCTTATTGATTATACATTAGCAGCAGTGATGGGCTAAAACCAGCATCCTAAGGCAGGTGTCTGATGAGGCTTTTGATAAATGACAGAGTCAGAGGAACAGCTTTACAAGAGAGCTCAGTATGCAGCATCATTTAATTCCTCACTCTAACCCTAGTTTGGCATTGCAGGCTCAGCACACAGCTATGGAACAGTTTGGGTTGCAAGGCACCTTTCAAGCATCATCTAGTCCAACCCCCCTGCAACTGCTGGAGCAGAGCAGCTGGCAGCCAGCAGAGACAACAGCATCCCTCAGCCAGGCAGTCAGACAGCAAGCATGGCAGCAGCTCTCCTGTGGCAGACAACCCCAGCAGCCTGTCCCCACAACCAGGTCACCCAGGAAGGGAAAGTGCAAAGGGCAGCACAGAGATCATTTTAGCATTCTGGCAGGGTTTTTGTGTGACCCAGAGGTGCAGGTTGGCTGAACAAGAGGTTTCTCTGGACAAATCCATGACCATTAGATGCAGTCCCTGTTTGACTGCCTATGACCTTCCAGAGCTTACAGTGTTTTGTGGTAGGAATTTCCACCAAACCTGCTGCCCATTAGGGTTCTTGTATGAGAAGAAAGGATGAGCATCCTTCTGCATTCACCTTCTCCACACTGCTCATTATTTTACAGCCCTCTGTTCTAAGCCTATTCAGCTGTCTGTATTCTGTAGGGTAAGTGAGGAGTCCTACTGAATTATTTCATAGGTGGAAGCCAGTGAATATCTTTGATCATTCTTTTCTGAAGCTTCTCAGAAAACTAATATGCTTCAGCTGGGTATTAAAACTATCACAACTCTCTCTTTTAACTGCAGAGCTATAAAGACAGTTCAATCAGACTTTCTGAGAGATACAAGCAACAGAATAAAAAACAAAGGTCAGACATTAGACTTGTACAAAGGCATAAACACCCATGGATTGCTCAGGCTGCATGTTCCAAACCCCAGCTCAGAAGTCCATTTGCAGCACCATCAATGCTTTTGCTACCTGAACCCCTTCAACGTTTTCTTTTCTCCTGTAATAAATAGAACTATTTTTCTACCATTGCTGCTAAATCCCCTGTTCCAAAAGCCACCAAACAGTGTCAAAAGGCCATAGCTGGTTTCAAGCCTCTCACAAGGTAAGCCCAAAAACAAGCAGTGGGAAGTTGAACAAGAGATGCTAACAAGAACAAAAGGCTTGATAGCTGTGCACAGGACACAACAGCCCAAGGACAACCAGACTGCCAAGGTGATTGCTCACCAGTTACCTCCCACTGCGAGACCAGCAAATCCCAGGTGCCACAGACACCACACACACGGCTGCAGAGCTGTGGGGTCTGCACATGGCTGACCACTCAGTCCAACTGCTCTTAGCTATTTCCCCCTCCTGTCTTTTTATTTTCTCCTTTCTTCCCTCCCCCCCCCCCCCCCCCCCCNGCCCCCCCCCCCCCCCTCCCTTACATAGTGGCAGCAGATGATTCCTTTTCCAGGAATAACACAAACCCATTTTACCTCTGACAACCTGCAGACTCCTCTTTCAAAAGAGAGCAGGAAAATGAACCTCACAAAGCATCTCACTGGACCTCTGCACAGCTGTGAGCACACCAGCAGCCATCTACCATTTATAACTAATTGAGCATTCCCATCCCCAGGATTTTCCTCAGCTTCAATTCCTTTCATCATCCCTGGTATGAGAGACTGCAAACATTGTCCTTTGGAGCAGCTTTTAATTTTATTTCCCTGTCATCTGGGGGGGATTGGCTAAGTGTTTACAGAGCCAAGCAGACTCATGGCTCAAGAAAAGGAATGGCTGCTTATAAAAAAAGCTCTGCAGAAACACTGCTCTTGCAGTGCCAGCCCCACATGGAGACTTGCTTTTTATTGATCCTCAAGTATTTATTTAGGTCATTTTCCTATGCAGTTTATCCAGTGGCCTCACACTCAGTGTGCATTGAGAAGAGACAGACAATAAATTATCAGAGTTGGAGCCTGAGTTTTAGGCATTTGCCCTGCCTCTTCAACTAGAAGCAAGTCTCTGCCTTTTGCAGTCTTGATAAACATCATTTAAGTTCCACTATATAGCTGCTAAATAACAATACAGCATTAAAAAAACAGCACACAGAGCTAATTGCAAGGGGGAAAAAATAAAGAATGACCTCGACAGCTTTATTTTTAATTATATTTGCATAAAGCCTACCTTTAAGGATGAGAAGAAGAGAAACCTGCCTGCACAGCTTCTCTCTCCCAGAGCCATGACCTCCAAAGAGCCTAGAAGATTCTGCCCTCTCCTCAGTATATATTGAGGCTGAGCCACAACATGTGCTACCAATTTGTTTAATTGAGCTTTAGAGAGCTGAGGGTGGGCACATGCTCAGTTGGCCAAACAGCTGAACTCCATCTTGGCCTGGATTAGCAACAGTGTGACCAGCAGGAACAGGGAAGTTATCACAACCCAGTATTGTGCACTGATGAGGCAGCACCTCAAATACTGGGGTCAGGTTTACCCCCACCCAATTCCTAGAAAGACATTTTGGTGCTGGAGCAGCTTCAGAGAAGGGCAATGATGCTTGTGAAGAGAGCTGAGGAAACTGGAGAAGAGGAGGCTGAGGGGAGACCTTCTGGCTGCTCCCCACAACTGCCTGAAAGGAGGTTGTATTGAGGTGGGGGTTGGTCTCTTCTGCCTAGTGTCAAGGGAGATAGGATGAGATGAGGCCTCAAGCTGCACCAGGGGAAATTTAGGTTGGATATTATGAAAAATTTCTTTGTTGCAAGAGTGGTCAGGGATGGGCACAGGCTGCCCAGGGAGGTGGTGGAGTCCTCATCCCTGTATGTGTTCAAGAAACATGCGGCCATGGCACTTGGGGCCATGATTTAGTGGCCATGGTGCTGTTGCATCAGCAGTTAGACCCCATCTTAGAGGCCTTCTCCAACCAAAACAATTCCATGATTCCATGTAGGTACTCAAATGTGGCTTAAAATTCCCAGGAGCCTGTGTGAGAGTTACAGCTGCCAACTGTGAGCTCTTGTTTTGCACTGCTGAAAACAAAGTCTTACAAATCCCAGTGTCCTACAGAGCTGGGCTCATCTCTGCTCCCAGGGGAGCACTTAGAGCACTGAACTGGGCAGAGAGTGCTGCTTTTGGGTTCACCTTGTACCCCAGGCTGGCTGGAGCCTCACTCACACCCTCCAGAATGAGCTCAGCCCTGCAGGTCTCAGCAGTGCCACGAGTCTGTGTGTTTGCTGTTACAACCTTCCCACGTAAGGAGGTGTCTGATGCTGCAGTGCCAAGCTCAAGTCAGCTTGGGTGCAACAGAGTTGTCCCCACCCCCTCAAATCCCAAGTCAAAGTGGTGCATGGAGCAGATTTTGCTACACTTTTTGTTTTCCCTGAAGCTGCATCTGTCCAAGCCCACCAGACATCACTCCTGGCAAACAATGGCCTTGGGTCTACAACTTGATGTGAATTCCCACTTCCAAGTGATGCAAGCAGGAAGCTTCATGCCTCTCATTTGCCACAATGCTGAGACTGAATTTAAACCTAACTCATGAACATTCCTCATTTCTACCCAAGATTTATAGGCACCAAGAGCAAACAAATCATCTGTGAGACTTTTTTCCTTCACTTCTAACACTGAGGTGAGTTTGGTTACCTCAGTGCAATTCCCATTTCACCACGCTCAGGGCTAACTGTTCTCCCTCAGCAAAAACCTCCACCACTTCTGTAGCAGGGGAGATGCAACCTACTGCACTGCAAGAGGGAAAAGCATTTCAGACTCAGGCCTGAGCAGGATGTTAATGATGTAGTACAGAGCTGAGCAAAAATAATATCAACATTCCCCACAATCTGCACAGCAAAACTGAAATGTCAGCCAAGCCCACCAAATGGCAAATGGCTTTGCTCTTCCAGGGGCTGGTTTATACATCCATCAGTTCAGACAAGATGGCAATAAAGTAGGGGGGGAAATAGGACTTGGGGGGAAGAGAGGGGGAGAACAAAATCCGTACAGTTCCTGCTATTTTAATACTTCCTCTAGGGTAAATTGTAGGATTTGGGAGGTATTATTTTTGTAGTAGTAAACAACCTAAGGGGTTCAAAGGTAGAAGAATCAATATTTTAAGGAAATGATTGTAAGGCAGACAGTTGTTTAGTCTTTGCCCAGATGCAGCCTCCTCCTATGCAGCAGCCTGGCAAACATTTTTAAGGCCATAAGCTTCTTTATAAAATACATCTTTTACATTCAATAGCAATAACCTGGACAGGCCTGGGGATCATCCAGCCTGAGAGTAGGAGTTGCATAGGATTTGCTTTCTGTAGCACAAGAGTAAAGAGGAGTGAAGTGTTTAGGTAAGGACAGCATTTGAAGTGAATTCTCTCTCTCTGGTCTCACCCAGCCTTAGAGCAGGAGTTGCATAGGATTTGCTTTCTGCAGCACAAGAGTAAATTGGAGTGAAGTGTTTAGGTAGAAGATAGCATTTGAAGTGAATTCTCTCTCTCTGGTCTCACCCAGCCTTACAGTAGGAGTTGTATAGGATTTGCTTTCTGTAGCACAAGAGTAAAGAGGAGTGAAGTGTTTAGGTAAAGACAGCATTTGAAGTGAATTCTCTCTCTCTCCAACAGATCTTGCCCTACAAACTGCATTACTGTATTGAAGTCTATTGATCTAGTGGAGAATGTCCCCACTCACTGCAGGGGGCTTGGCCAAGATGACCTTTGGAGGTCCCTTCTGCCCCAAACCCTTTTATGATTCAGTAAGTCCTTTTAGAGACCTGCCCCCAAATCCATTACTGGATAGAAATCCCAGCTAGGAACTCAGAGTGTTAAAGCTTAGGAAAGGAAAACTGACTGAAATTTCCCATTTCTCAGAAAAAACATCCATAATACTTGGTGAGGAAGAAAACATCAAACATTGGAACAGATGTGAGAAAACTGAGGTGCTGCTGAAGGTTAGAGGACAAGCACAGAGACAGCTCTAATTAATGAGGGCTGTGCGAGGGAGCAGGGCTTCTGCCTGCTGCTAAAGCATTTCCCAAGATCACCATCCAGACCTTCACAGCCTCTGAGTAAATAGCAGCAGCTGTTGAGCTGTAAGACCACATCACTCAGCTGAGGGTAGATATTTAATAAAAACAGGCATACTTGACTTGCCCTTAGTTCAGTAAAACCATACTGGAGAGGCAGGAGGGAGCTGCTCTCCAAGGTGCACTGCTCGGTGTCCTTTCCAACCTAGNTTCCTGATGCAGGCCAGGATGCCATTGGCCTTCTTGGCCACCTGGGCACACTGCTGGCTCATGTTCAGGCGAGTGTCAATCAGTACCCCCAGATCCTTTTCTGTTTGGCTGCTCTCCAGCCACTCCGAGCCCAGCCTGTAGCCCTGCATGGGGTTGTTGTGGCCAAAACCACCAATGTTCTCTCCTGTGGCCACAGCATGGGTCAGGCTCCATGCCTCAGCTACCAGCAGAACTTTCACCCAGCAATGGCCAACAGATTTACCAGGTTGAAGGTGACCCTCAAGGACTTCATCTCTGGGTGTTTGTAGAGCCTTTGTTTAATATGAAGTGTGAGACAGGAAAGATGAGCAAGGGTGGGCAAAGTGCTTATCTTACTTTGCTCTTATCAATACCTTTTCTATTATTTCCTTCCTGTTGGCCTGTTCTTGGCTTGTTGTGAATTAGGGTTCTCTAAAGGGTTGTTCAGAACAGTGTGAATTCCTTGACCCAAAGGAGGATCTTATCCTCTGCTCCCTTGATGGACTCCAAAAAAAAACTACCCTTAGGAAGTTTGGCTTCAGCATTGATCCCAGTAAGTAAAATACACCTGAAAATCTGACTATAATCAGAGGTCAATTTTTGATGGCTTCCATACATCTCTCAACCTAATTGCAGATGCCTGCCCAATAGAGATGCTCACTTTATGTGTATATATTTTGTTCTCCCAATCATTGTCCCTGATATGTACTCTACTTCTCAAGCCCTTGCTTTCAAATTTTTTATAGCCAAGGAAAAATCCACAATTTCAGAAAAGCATTTAAACAAATGCTATTCCAACTACAAAGAGGCTTTAACTTAGTTTACTACTGAGCAGGCTTTAATTCCAGGCAGCACCCTGCACAGACAGCAGGCACTGCTCAGAAGCACAGGTTCATTTAGACCCTCACATAAAACCCATGGTTATACTGCACCTAGACCAGCCTAGGTCTAGGTCTAGGTCTCTGCACCCAAAAGTTAAAGCCATATGCTATAAGCCCACCCAAATCCAAGATAAGGAAAACATATGAGGAATTGTGTTGTCCTTTGTGAAAGGATTTTTGGCTTGGGAACAATCCCATCATTGTTATCATGAGAGAACATCAATAGAGAGAACCCTGGCAACAGCCAGGAAGGCCTCGCAAGGACCGGAGAGTCGAGTGTGTAACTGAACAGGTGAGCACACAGGAGAGCTGATGCCCCCCAAGTGCACCTCCAATTCTCAGTTGAGATAATCAGGTTTTGTTAGAAATCCTCTGGCTGGCTGCAGTAAGGCTTAGGATGGAGTTTCACAGGCTGCACAGAGTCAGAGGTAACAATTCCAACAGGTGCAAGCTTCCCAAGCCCTTCCCTTTCACTGTCCTTCAGTGAGCAGCTAGGGCTGGCCACACAACAGCTACTGCCCTCTGCTCTGCCACTCTTGGCTTGGGAGAGGCAGAGGGGCTGAGGCTGCTTAGGCTGGAAAAGGGGGGGCTGAGAGGGGATCTTATTAATGTTTATCCATATCTGTAGGGGGGGGGGCAAGAAGAAGGGGTCAGGCTCTTTGCAGTTGTGCCCTGTGGTAGGACAAGGGGCACCGGATACTAACTGGAACACAGAAGGTTCACTTCAACATAAGAAAAAGCCTCTTCACTGTGAAGTTCCTGGAGCCCTTCTCTGGAGACTTTCGAGACCCATCTGGATGTGTTCCTGTGTAGCCTGCCCTGGGTGATCCTGCTCTGGCAGGGGGATTGGACTGGATGATCTTCAGAGGTCCCTTCCAGCCCCTACTATTCCATGGCTCAGCAGCACTCTGTAATATTGCTTTACTCCTGAGGGTGTTTCCCTACCCCCTCTAAGTGTTCAGCTCCTAAACTTCTGACTGACTGAAGTTAATCTGGATTTACACAACTCTGGTTGGGGGCCAGTTGTGGCCTCCAGTTATTTCTTTCACTTAGAGTGCTTTAAATCAGACCTTTAGATGGGGAAAGGTTCAATAAACATGACAAATCCTGAGCACTGCCTGCCACGGCACAGAGCAGGGGTAGCAGGTGTCCATCAGCTGTCAGGAGCTGATGTTACCTGCGGGGCAAAAGGTATTCAGTAGAAAAACACAGTCTTTGAAATGGAATTAAAGGCCATCAGGCACTTTACAATATAATTTCAAAATCATTGGTTGTACTGAAATACACTCAGAAGCACAGCTCAGAGCTCAAGCAATATTCTTGTTCCTTGCTGAAGCAAAACTGATATTTTCTTTTTATTATGTGAGCCACACCTGAGACAGGAGCAGGGGAGGAAGTGTGGCTCGGGGTGGTGGGAGGGGTTGTTAATATTTCAGTTGGATCCTACCATATTCTTGCAGCTTTCCTATACAGTAACCAAAAAGTAGTATAGCTAAGCAAAAAAATTAATTGTGCTTTACACTTAATTGTAATGTTACACCTTAGCAGTGCTTCACAGGCTCACAGGTGTCAGGGGTTGGAAGAGACCCAAAGAGCTCATCCGGTCCAATCCCTGCCAGAGCAGGACCAGACAATCCAGCTCAGGGCACACAGAACACATCCAGACAGGCCTGCAAAGGCTCCAGAGGAGACTCCACAACCTCTCTGGGCAGCCTGTGCCAGGGCTCTGGGACCCTTCCAGGCAAGAAGTTGCCCCTTGTGTTGAGCTGGAACCTCCTGTGCTGCAGCTTCCATCCATTGCTCCTTGTCCTATCTCAGGCAGCAGTGAGCAGAGCCTGTCCCCCCCTCCTGACCCCCAGCCCTCAGATAGTTATAAACATTGATTAAATCCCCTCTCAGTCTTCTCCAGACTAAGCAGCCCCAGGTCCCTCAGCCTGTCAGTGCTCAGTCCCCTCATCATCCTCACAGCCCTCCCTTGGACTCTCTCCAGCAGATCCCTGTCCCTCTTGAAACTGGGGGGCCCAAAACTGAAGGTAGTACTCCAGATGGGGTCTGGGCAGAGTAGAGGGGGAGGAGAACCTCCTCTACTACATGAATCCTTCCCACAGTCTATCTGCTGGCACCCAGCTGAACTGACACAGCACAGGACAGGAATCAGTGGCAAATTCTTTATTCTTAATGGACCTGGCATGCCATTGTCTGAGAAGACACCATCAGTGTCTGCTGGCATTGATTTAATTAATGAGTAATCAGGAGCCATGCCAGCTGTGTGACACCAGCTCAGGTCAGAGCCAGTTCTTTGTGGGCACATGCTTAATCATCTGCAGGGCAGCATTTCTTTGCTCCCAGGTTCATGAGGAGAATGTCAGCTCCTTTGTGCTTCATGAATGATGAGCTAGAGGAAGTGCTGGATAAGATGGGCAAGAGAGGTTGGTTTTCATCTCTGTTCAGTACTTGCAAATATTGCAAGTGGCTCTCTCCATCAAAATCACAGCTGGGTAGAGGATGCACAAATAAATCTTTTCTTTGGGTCCTTGGAGGGTGCACTCCTCCAGAGAGGAGGCCACAAAAGTGACCCAAGGGTTGGAGCTATGAGCACAGGCTGAGGGAGCTGGAGGTGTGCAGCCTGGAGAAGAGAAGGCTCCAGGGGGACCTTAGAGCTGCCTGCCAGCGCCTGAAGGGATCCTGCAGGAAGGGCAGAGAGGGTGTCCATGGGCAGGACAAGCAGCAACGGTTTGAAGCTGAGGCAGAGCAGGGTCAGACTGGATCTTAGCAAGTTCTTCAGTCTGAGGGTGGTGAGACTCTGGAATAGGCTGCCCAGGGAGGCTGTGGATGCCTCCTCCCTGGGGGTGGATGAGGCCTTGAGCAGCTGTTCCCAGCCCATGGCAGGCCGGTTGGAGTCAATGAGCTCTGAGGTCCCTTCCAACCTAAGCCACTCTATGATGCTGAAGAGGAATGCAGCAGTTCACAAGTACTTAGCTTTCCATCTGTTACATTGGACTTGGAGAAGAAAAAAGCCTGGCATAAGGAATAGCCAAGGGTAACCAAACTTGGTGTTCTGAGCAAGGAAGCCACATCCAGCTAATGCCCACTCTGAACACCCTGCTCTGTCTTTCAGACACGTCGCTAACGCCGACGTAAACCTTCCCCTTCCAACTCTTGTTTGTCACCACTGCCCAGGCTACTAAAACCTGGAAGCAAGGAAACCTTTTTTTGTTCTTGCTATAAAAGGACTGCCTCTTTTCAACAGGAAATCAATTTTTATAACACAATTATAAGCAGACATATAATTGCAAAGGCCATTGTTACAGCCCAGCAATGTGATCTTTAATAGTAGGTAATAGAATTGTACATACATCAGCTACTACTGGCTACAGCTTCCTGTGAGTGAGTGTCAAGTTAAATGCCTTTGTTCTGAAATAAGTGGTGAGTGAAATGCTCATAATTCTTCCACTGACAGAGCTGGAAATAGGGTTCCCATTCTTTTCCTGACTGCAAGAAAGCTGAATGGTGGCAGATAGCTTTTCATACGTATTTATGTGCAGCGGTGACATCCAGGGAACAGCTAATTTCAACAAAGCACTTTTCTACCACTGGCCTTCCATAAAAAAAGATTACACATTTTGTCAACGTGCAGGTACTGGAATGAAGTAGAAATGGGATTAGTAGTCTCAGAAAAGCACCTCACTAATGCACCACTTCCTTTTTAGTTGATATGCTAAATAATTGGCTTCTTGCTAACCCTGGGAAGGGCAACCACAAGCTTATCCCATAAGGATTCTACAATATTTAACATTCTTGTAAGGTCTTCAGTCTGGGGAGGCCTTAGAGCAGCTTCCCAATGCCTAAAAAAGGGTCTACAGGAAAGCTGGGGAGGGACTTTTACAAGGGTGTGCGGTGATAGGACTTGGGACAATGGATTTAACCTGAAAGGTATTTAGATTAGAAT
Source organism: Ramphastos sulfuratus (assembly GCA_013399055.1). Classification (NCBI taxonomy): domain Eukaryota; kingdom Metazoa; phylum Chordata; class Aves; order Piciformes; family Ramphastidae; genus Ramphastos; species Ramphastos sulfuratus. The sequence goes on along the minus strand of WBNM01008471.1, from coordinate 164,572 downwards.
GGAAGCAGCAGCAGCTCAGTGCTGTGATGAGGGCAGTGAGGCACTGGAACAGGCTGCCCAGAAGCATGGTGGATCCCTGGAAACACTCAAGGCCAGGTTGGATGGGGCTTGGGTAAATCAGGTCTACTGGCAGGTGTCCCTGCCCACTGCAGGGGGGTTGGAACTAGTTGATCTTTAAGATTCCTCCTAACACAACAATTCTATGAAAACATCACAGACTATAATAATTATGAATCCAAACTAATAAATGCCAGCACAGTAACTCTGTGCTGTGCAATGCTAAGATGGGTAGGGTGCCATAGATTGCCACTTGGAAACAAAATCCTCCTTTAAAACAGCCCCACAGACCTCTACCTACAGATTCATTCATAGATTGAGAGAATGGCTTGGGCTGGACCTTAAAGCTCCACATCCCACCAGCCCAGGATGCTCAAGGCCTCATCCAACCTGGCCTTGAACTTCTCCAGGGAGGTTGTGGATGACAGAAGCACAGAATGTGATCAAAGATTACATTCTGTGCTTCTGTCATCCACAACCTCCCTGGGCAACCTGTGCCAGAGTCTCCTCACCCTCACTGTCAAGAATTTCTTCCTCATCTCCAGTTTCAGTCTGCCCTCCCCAAGTTTCAACCCATTCCCTCTCATCCTATCACTGTTTGGAAATGCACAATTAATTGAGCATGATGTATTAAATGAATGGGCACCCAGCACATCCTTCTCAGGCTTCAGAGACTGATTCTGAACTGAGGTTGCATTTAATTAAAAGCCTGAGCTCTGCCCATTAAACAGTGCACTGAATAATCCCTCTGTCACGGCCAGGATGGTAGTTCAGAACTAAAATGGAGATTGGGGCAATTCCTCTTCCTCACTGCAATTGCTGCAGTAAATCTAAAAGAGATGAGAGGCAGTTAGCAGCAAAGCAAAGACATAAACCTGCCCTGCTAAAACAGAGGCTAAAAGCCAGCACTGGTAATTTCCCTGGTGCAAAACTACAAGGCACCAGAGATGGAGCACAAATAATTGAAAGTGATTTATTTTGAGATCAGAGCTGGGTTGGTTGGTTGGGATTTTTTCTTTTTTTTTTCTTTTTTTTTTTTTTGCTCCTGAACTGCAGCTGTGGTTGGGTTGCACTGGACACTGTCACAGTCTTCTGCTTTTTTAGGACCTTTTTTCTCTTGCTCATTTACACTAAAGCCTTGTTCAACCACTCTGGAAATACTGAAGTGGAGGAAAGTGCACTTTTATCTGGTTTAAGGTCCCTTTGCAGAGCAGCAACAACATAAAGAGAATTTAGTGTAAATAAAACTCCTCTGTGCCAGGGAAGGAGGATTGGAAAGTCCCATTCCATTCCCAAAGGTGAGTGCCTTGACCTCTGTGAAATTAGCTTCTCTTTCAGGGAACAAACTCATTTCATCTCTGATTTTATGCTCTATTCTGCCCTTGCTTTGGCTTCATTTCAATTCCTTGTAAACAATTTCTCCTCTACACTTCAGACAACAATTTCACTTAGCAGGGAAATATTTATTAATATTTCTTTTTTATTTTAACTATTTTACAGCAAAGGTCAGAAATTGAGGTCGCAGAGGGTAGGGCCACACTTGACAAAGGTGCACTCTGACCCATCCATTTTAACCTGCCCCAGGAGAATTTTGACTCTCATAGATCACTTTGAAAATACAGAAAAGCTTTCAGAGCAACAGAGTCACACTCAAGGCTCTTTAGCATTGAACACATAACCCAGGTTTGATTTTTGACTTCTAGCATCCCTCTGTTGCAGTTTCAGGCACCTTTACGTTGAGTCCATCATTAGAGTGATTCAGACCTCCTGAGAAGATATTCTACAGATTTTTTTATTCTACAGCTTTTAACTGCCTTCAGGAATTGAGAATATTTCCTTACAATGCACTGTTGGGTTGGTAGTGGCACTTCCTGCTACACAACTTCACATCTAATTGGAGAGAGAGAACATTTGAGTGGACAGTAGGAAACATTTCTATACTGAAGGAGCAGTCAGGCATTGGAGCAGGCTGCCCAGTGAGGTGGTGCAGTCACCATCCCATGGGGTGTTCAAAAAGCATGGGGGACACTGGGGGGCATGGCTGAGTGGGCATGGTGGTGTGGGGTTGATGGACTTGGTGATCTTAGAGGTCTTTTCCAACCTTAATGATCCTCTGATTCTGTTTATTGTTCACTGGCCCTGGTGGTGTTGGGCTGTCAGTGGGACACAGTGATCAGAGAATCAGAGAATGGTTTGGGTTAGAAGGGATCTCCAAAGGTCACCCAGTCCAACCCCCCTGCAGTGAGCAGGGACATGCTCCACTAGAGCAGGCTGCCCAGAGCCCTGTTGAGCCTGACCTTGGAAGTCTTTTCCAGCTGAGATGATCTGATGATCCTATTCTATGAAAGATACTGTAAGTGCTTGTGTAGCTGTGGGAGTGTCATCTGCCAGGTAAAGATTAGGATTTCAAAGGCAAGCAGGCAGTAGTCCATCTTCCTGGCCAGAGAGGATTTCAGAAGATCAAAGCTATCAGAAAGAAAAAAAGACATCCAGGTCCCATTTAAGCTTAGTGGCTGCAGAAGCAGAGTTCTGATGGTAAAATTAGTGTTCTGAAGTGGCTCAGGATTGATCCCTTTAAATGCCTGCTGCTCTCCAGATCCCTGTCAGAACTTCATACCCATGGCTCATGTAGGCACATCCAAATGCCAGAGCACTAACATCCTAGTAATGGATCATTGACTATTCTCCCAGCAAGGAACATCTGCACTGACCTACAGTGAGTCCCATGGAAGATAAACTCTCATTACAAGAGGCAAAATATAATCCTTTGGCTTTGGCTTAAAGGATGAAAGATTCCAAGAGCTGAGTGGGGAAGAAATAACCAGGACAAAGAAGCCCTGGGACAGGCTTTGCTTCAGAGAAGTTTGTCTCTTAACACCTTTAAGGATTGTGAATCAGGGCTGGGAGGGGTCTTGGTTAGGAACAGAATTCCTGTTTTGAAATTAACTTTGGGCAGGAAAAATCAGTGTGAAGCAAGAGCATTGCTAAAGTATTGTGATGGGCTGTGTGGGCAGGAAGCTGCAAGTCAGATGTGAGCTGTGGCAGAAAGGTGTCACCATAACTGCAGAGCCTCCAGCTGCATGGCCACATTTGCTCTGCATTAGGTTGCTGTGCCCTTTAGAGCTCTTCTTTACTGCATTGCTTCTGAGAAACAGACACAGGCTGGGGGGGTTACTGGAACAGCTCCAACAGCATCATTGATTTGGTAATTAGAAGACAACTGCACTTAAAAAAAAAAAAAATCAGTGTTTCAAAATTGGCTCTGTTTATTTTTTCATTTCCTAATCAAATCCATTCCTTTTTTTTCAGAAATCTCTGCTCATTGAAGTGGCTGGAAACAAACAAAAAAAAAAAAAAAAAAAAAAAAAAAAAAAGAAAAGAAAAAGGAAGAAAAGAAAAAATAAAACCAAGATGAAACAAAAGAAAGAAAAAGGAGGGAAAGAAGGAAAAAGAAGGTAAAAAAAGAACAAGAAAAAGGAAGGCAGGGAGACAGAAAAAGGAAGGCAGAGAGAAAGATTTTAAAATAAAAAGAATGAAGGAAAACTAGAAGAAAAAAAAGGAAAAATGACAAAAAGAAAAAAGAAAGACAAAAAAAAGAGATAAAGAGGAAAAAGAAGAAAATAAGAAAGGAAAAAATGGGAAAAAAAGAAGGAAACAAAAAAAAGGGGGGAGGGGGGAAGACAACATTAAAAAAAAGGAAAATTAATTTTTTAAAATAGCAACTTGTGCCCCACAGAGCCCTAAAAAGGAAAAGATGGAAGATGCTGCTCAGCAGCCACACTCAGACAAATGCACTGCACAGCAGAGCTGTTACTGAGGCCACTGAAGGTGTCCCTGAAAGCTTAGCCTGACAGTCACAACTTTTACTCTCCTGAGGACAGCACAAGGGACAAACACAGCTTCTCAGACCTGAGACTGGGTGGGAAGGGTTAATGGTTCATGTATTTATTGCCAGAGCTGTGTTTGTCACAGAGGGCAAGGCACTGACTGCAGAGGCAGAGCAAGCTTGCAGGGGCTGGGGGTTTATACAGCACGAGCAGGGCTGTGCCAATGTTAATATTGGTCTGCTGGTTTCAAAGCTGTGCTCTGCCTTATTTCTGGTAGGATCAGGGCAGATGGGCTGGAGAGGGCTTACTCCTTGGTAGCTTTACCCCTACTCTAGGGTGGCAAAGACATTGTAGCTCCCTCTTAACCACACAGCCAGGCAGCTGGAGCAAAACCATTTCTTCCCCGAGCGGAAACTGCTTCAAAGCTGTACAAAAATTTATGGCTTTATTTATTTATTAATGAGAGAAGAAAGTTGCTATGTCGAAGTGTTGCTGAACTTGAACTAGAAGTAAATTGGAATGAGTTCAGCCACAGCTGAACAAAATGAAACAATCCACCAGTTCATCCCCCAGCACATAACACTGTCATTCAGATATGGCTGTGGCCACCCTTGGCACAGTTGGAAGAAGTGTGAATAGGAGCAGAGACTAAATCGAGTCTGCTCAATTCCTGCTGCTGGAATCATGCTGAACTGGGCAAGGGTTGCATTGCACTGCAGAAGGGTGCTTTGCTGCTCCCCTGAGTAGCAGGATTGTGTGTCCCCAGGCTGCTGGCTGTTGCTGACTGCAGTGCACACACAACCCAGGTAGAGAGTTTGATTGACCTCAGAGCTGCCTCAGAGCGTGGTGCTGGCTTCCCTGCCAGCCCATGCTGCTGACAAGTGTGGCTGGGTTGATGTCCAGGCACAGGAGCACAATAACCTGCCTGCTCCTGCTGGCCACACTGCTCCTGATCCAGGCCAGGATCCATTGGCTCTGCTGCCCACCTGGGCACACTGCTGCCTCATCTTCAGCTACTCTCTCCCAGCACCCAGTGCCTGTAGCACTGCTTGGGGTTGCTGTGGCCCAAATGTAGAACCCTGCACTTAGCCTTGTTCAATCTCATCCCATTGGCCTCTGCCCACCCATCCAGCCTGGCCAGGTCCCTCTGCAGGGCTCTCCTGCCCTCCAACAGCTCCACACCTGCTCCTATCTTGGTGTCTTCTGCAAACTCCCTGATGCTGGACTCAATCCCCTGGTCCAGATAATCAATAACAATACTGAACAGGACTGTGCCCAGCACTGATCCCTGGGGCACAGCACTGGTGCCAGCTGGATGTGGCACCATTCACCACCACTCTCTGGGCCCAGCCCTCCAGCCAGTTCTTGACCCATACCAGAGTGAATCTGCCCAACCAGGAGCTGCCAGCTGTGCCAGGAGCTTGTTGTGGCAGGGGGTGCCAAAGGCTTTGCTGCAGTCCAGGCAGACTCCATCCACAGCCTGCCCTGCACTCACCAGGAGGTAACTGAGCATAAAAGAGATCAGGTTGGGCAGGCAGGACCTGCCCCTCCTAAACCCATGCTGGCTGGGCCTGGTCCCTTGGCCATGCTGTGTGATGGCACTGAGGATGAGCTGTTCCCCTTACAATTAAAGCAGCAAGTATGAAAATGAACCTCAATACCTATAAAAGTATCTCAGAAAAGATGAAGAATGAGGAAAAAAAATGTTGCAAGCTCAACAAACACTGTCTGGGAGTCCAGAACACAGGTGAGAGAAGAGGCTGTGCAGTTAGCAATGAACAGACTAAGAGTGGCTGAGGCACCCCCGGAGGCTGATCACTGCTTTCCTCTGGGCAGGTATAAGGCAGTTGTATCTGTTTTAAGTAGCTTTCACTTGTCAGAGCTGATTCTAAAGCAGGAAGCTCTTTGTTTGTAAAGAAATGGCATCTAGGAGCAAACCATGAGGTCATCCAGAATATTCTGCTGAATGCAGAGCTGGAGCAAATGAAGTTGGGTTTGCAGCAGCTGCCACATTAGAGCCATCAACAAAGACATTAGCTGCTCCCATTTGAGATAAAGGGCAGCTTCTGCTCACAGTCAGCCCATCCAAACAGGGCTCTGAGAGCAAAGCAAGCATCCAGCTCACAAACTCTGATGGTTTGGGAGTTACCCACACCCTCACTCTGTGAAAATCACCCAGACTAGACTCAGCCAGCTGGAAGCTAAGGCATGAAGCTTTGTATTCACAGCTTAGCACAATATCCAAGCAGATATTTACAATATATTACTAAATATATACAGCTATATACAGACATATACAAGTTGAAGGTAATACAGAAACACAATCCCCCTTCCAGAAATCAGAGTCCCCAGGAGGGGCTCCCAACCACCCTTCCACCTTCTTTCCACCCCTCTGCCTTACTCCAGGGTCTGCCTTGTGTGCAAGGTGAGTTTGGAGGCTGGGCAAGGTGGGGTTAGAAGCAGAATGATGAGTTGAGTTAACAGCAGAAGCCCAGGGAGCAGACACAGCAGCTCCCAGAGAGAGACTCTGTCTTATCTCTGTTTGTGTCCTTCTTTTTGTACATCTCAGCAAGCCTCTGAGTGCAGCAGACATCACCACTGCTTTCTTTTCACAGCCTATCATCCAATTTTCCTCATTAAAACATTTCAAATAGCCTCAAACCAGCACACAAACCCAGCTGTAGAATTCTTTGGACGTGCTCAGAGGTCAGCTTTGAAACCCTGAGCAGAGCCCCAGGCTGCAGCAGTTGGGGGAAGCAGTTTGAGTCAGTGCTCCAAAGCAGAAAATCCCCCCCTGGTTTTCAGTGTGCCACAACCTTCTTCTGTCCACAATATTTTTCTGCCACTATCAGAAAGAGCTTCTTATTGGCTCCTTCAGCACTCATCACAGGCTGCTGATCACCAGCTTGACTCTGCCCCCAGCTTGGTGCTTTGCTTTGAGAAAGCAAACAGTTGTCAGTGCTTAAAGGAGCTGCAGCACCGGAGCACTGCATGCCTTCCCAGCAAATAAAACCTGCATAGACTGCATCCTAGGATGAAGGNTGTCCTTCCTGTGCTGGGGAGAGGAGGTACCAGCATCATTTTTTCACAAAGCAATGTGTAACAAATGGCTGCAGAACCAGTGATGGAATATCCTCCTGTGGTGTACTCAACCAACCTGCTCCTGACCAGTTTGTAAATTGAGGAGATTCTAAAATGTAATCAGATGGAAATTTTGTTTCCCTGTTCTGAAAGACTCCAGAACTTTGTGTATCCTTCTGAAAAGCAGATGCTGCCAAAGCTAAGTGAGTAAGAGAGCTCTTCAGCTTCTCAAATGCAATGGCACTTTTTAATCTTTATTAGAGTAGGAACACTCTGGCCATGAAAAGGCCACATTCAGTCACTCATCCTACAGGCAGTAATTAGGTGGTTTATTTAGTGCAGGCACTCTGAATAAATCAGTGTAAATGTTCTTTGGAACTGGTGGAAGGTGGATGTTTGTTTGCAGCCCACTTGAGGAGGAGAATGGCAGGATGTGTGTACACTTCATTTTCACACTGATTGTTTCTAGGTACACACTTGATTTTGCTACAAGTTTTNCAACCTTCTTCTGTCCACAATATTTTTCTGCCACTATCAGAAAGAGCTTCTTATTGGCTCCTTCAGCACTCATCACAGGCTGCTGATCACCAGCTTGACTCTGCCCCCAGCTTGGTGCTTTGCTTTGAGAAAGCAAACAGTTGTCAGTGCTTAAAGGAGCTGCAGCACCGGAGCACTGCATGCCTTCCCAGCAAATAAAACCTGCATAGACTGCATCCTAGGATGAAGGTCTTCAACATGAGGGTGCTGAGACTCTGGCACAGGCTGCCCAGGGAGGCTGTGGCTGCCTCCTCTCTAGGGGTGTTCAAGACCAGGTCGGATGAGACCCTGAGCAGCTGAGCCTAGCTGAGAGGTGTCCCTGCCCATGGTGGGGAGGTGGAGCAGATGAGTCTGAGAGCCCTTCCAGCCTAAGCAATCCTGTGATACAAGAAACAAACTACATTCCTGTGTCGCTTTATTCTTTTAGATTCCTGTTTTGCTTGATTTTCCCAAGCACAAGGAATCATAGAATGGTAAGGTTGGAAGGGACCTCAAAGCTCAGCCAGTTCCAACCCCCTGCCATAGGCAGGGACACCTCCCACTAGCACAGGTCACTCAAGGCCCCCTCCAACCTGGCCTTGAACACCTCCAGGGAGGGAGCAGCCACAACCTNGTTTGCAGCCCACTTGAGGAGGAGAATGGCAGGATGTGTGTACACTTCATTTTCACACTGATTGTTTCTAGGTACACACTTGATTTTGCTACAAGTTTTTCACAGAATCATAGGCTCATAGAATTGCTTTGGTTGGAAAACACCTCCAAGGTCATCCAGTCCAACCATCAACCCAACCCCACCATGGCCATTAAACCCTGTCCCCAGGTGCCATGGCCACACATTTAACACCTCCAGGGATGGAGACTCCACCACCTCCCTGGGCAGCCTGTGCCAATCCCTGGTTTTGATGCAATTCCCTTGCAGCAAAGACATTTTTCCTAACACTCAAACTAAACCTCCTCTGACATAATTTGAGGCCATTTGCTCTTGTCCTATGACAAGAGGTCCAATGACCTAGGGAGAAGAGACCAAACCCAGCCTGGCTTTAACCTCCTTTCGGGGTGTTGTAAAGATCTAGAAAGTCTCTCCTCATCCTCCTCTTCTCCAGACTAAACAGCTCCAGAACCTTCAGATGCTCCTCACCAGTCCTGTTCTCCAAACCCTTCACCAGCTCCACTGCCCTTCTCTGGACACCTCCAGCCCCTCAATGCCCTTTTTCCAGTGAGGAGCCCAGAACTGAACCCAGCACTCAAAGCGTGGCCTCAGCAGTGCTGAGTACAGCAGCACAGTCCCTGCCCTGCCCCTGGTGGCCACACCATTGCTGATCCAAGCCAGGATGCTGCTGGCTGTCCTGGCCACCTGGGCACACTGTTGGCTCATGTTCAGACCAGCACTCCTAGGTCCTTTTCCAGCCACTCTGCCCCAAGCCTGGAGCTTTCAAAGGGCTGTTGTGACTCAAGTGGAGGACCTGGCACTTGGACTTGATAAAAAGCCTCCTACTACTGACCTCAGCCCATTGGCCCAGCCTGTAGCCAGCTGGGGTTGGGCTCTGCTGCCAGGCACCCAGCAACAGAACAAGGGGACACAGCCTCAAGCTGTGCCAGGGCAGGCTCAGGCTGGATGTTAGGAGGAAGTTGTTGCCAGAGAGAGTGATTGGCATTGGAATGGGCTGCCCAGGGAGCTGGTGGAGTGCTCATCCCTGGAGGTGTTCAAGACAAGCCTGGATGGGGTCACTTAGTGCCATGGTCTGGTTGATTGGCTAGGGCTGGGTGCTAGGTTGGGCTGGGTAAGCTTGGAGCTCTCTTCCAACCTGGCTGATTCTATGATTCTCTGCAGAGCCTCCCTACCCTCAAGCACACCAACACTCCTAGGCTGTGAGTTTGCAGAAGCCCTTTTTATCCACATCTTCCAGCACACATTTGTATGGATCTAAACTAACTGCTACAGAGCAGAGCTGGCAGGAGTGCTGAATCTCTGCACCTAGGTATGAAGATGATCTGGTGCCTTCATGCATAGGGAAGGGTTTCCAAATGCACACTAGTCAGCCCCAAATGCAAACCAAGCTGAAAACAGAGCCATACTCCATGAGGCACTTGCAACAGCACAAGCAGAAAAGCACAGGCCTGCAAATCTGACATCTTAACCTGACCCTGTGCTTTAATAGCTGTCACAAGCAATCCAGATTTCTCCTAGGAAGTTCCTTCTCAAAGTGTCTGCAAATGAAAGACTCCCTCCTCTTGCTGCTGCTCATTTGAAATTGGCATTTCATGTGGCAGATGGTGACCTTATCCCTGTGCTTTAGCAAAAATGATTTTTATTAAGCCTAAACAAGTGTGAACAGTGCTAATTTCCTGCAGCAGGCAGAATCTGAACCAGAGCACACAATGATTGGAAGAGTCCTGCCTCACCATATGGGAAGAAGTGCATTATGCCAACACAAGGAGCCCCTCACAATCAAATCCAACTTCCCATGTTCTCAGTAGCCATGAAGCACATATTTATTTTAAGGTTTCTAGGAGCTGCTGAGGGCTGTTTGCAGCTAGTTCCTACCCTAAAATCTAAACATGTACTAACAGAAGACATTGGAAGGATTACAGGAATTGTGAATGGTAGTTGGAGATCAGCAGATGAAGAGAACAACTGCTGGATTCTACCCACACACAAAGCCTTAACTCTTTGCTACTTTGGGACACTTAACTCCCAACAGAGTACAGAGGTGGTCTTGAAAGTGTAGGTTTGAGGTCTACAGCACTCAGCTGGAGGAAATTTGGTATTGTGAATAATGATCTTAGAGCCTCAGAATGATTTTGGTTGGAAAAGATCAGTAAGATCACTGAGCCCAGCCATCAACCCAATACCACCATTCCACTAAACCCTGTCCCCAGGTGCCACCTTTAACACCTCCAGGGATGGAGACTCCACCACCTCCCTGGGCAGCCTGTTCCAGTCACTGACCATTGGATCATTGATGTTATTGTTGTCTCTAACTAATCAAGGAGACAGAAAAACAAGACCAGGATTTAGTGGAGGATGTCCCTGCTGACTGCAGGGGCATTGGACTGGATGACCTTTGGAGGTCCCTTCCAGCCCAGACCATTCTATGGTCTCTGGTGGTGGGATGAGAAGCAATAGACAGAAGCTGTAACAAGTGAAGTTTTGAGTAGACTCTGGTACAAAAAATACCCAATGCATCCTGGTAGAAATTTGCAGGCCTTGGAGTAGGTTTTCCAGGAAGGTTCTGAAATACCTGGAGATATTCAAAAGTTGAATGGGCAAGGCTCCAATCCAGCTGCTTCAGTTTGTCCTTGCTTTGAGATGGAGATTAGACCAAGAGACCTCCAGAGATTCCCTCCAGCCTAAATTATCCTGTGACCCTGTAAGGGCAGGCATTGTCTTTTAAACATCATTAGTCTGGAAGCTGCATGGCTTCCCATGAAATCACACATTTCACCCAAGGCTTTCTAACTCTATCTAATTAGAAGACCAATTAACTGATCTGAAGGGAGAAAGGCAATCACTGATGTTGTGCAAGTCTTCCATCTTCTGAGAGGCTTCCTTGCTGGTGCTGTCCAGGACTTGTTTAATATCTCAGAATATATGATGGAAATGTAAATTGGATTTCTAAACATCAGAAAGCCCAGTAGGAACAAGCTGAATCTATAAAGGAGGTCTTTTCTTGGGTAAATATCTAAACTTCCACAGTGTAAAACTGGCCTTGTAAAGCTCAAGCTCCATGCAAATCCTGAGAGGATTTCCCCATGCACTGACTGGGAGGCTGGGAGCTAACCCATCTCTATCTCTTCATATGGCAGGGAGCACAGAAGGAGGGAAAGTCACTTGCACTAGAAGCTTGATCCCCTTTGTCCATCCCCTTTACAAGCACATTGCCAGTAGGATATTTTTTTTCAGCTGCTTAGTAGTTTGTGAGAAAGAAAACCAACATTACAGACAGGCTCATGTTGATTTCTGCAGGAACTCCATCCTGGCTGTGACCTCTAGGTGAGACCAAGGCACCTGCTGTTTGATGAGCAAGTCAAGAGCACTCTTGAGGGCACTGAAGAAACTTGCAGGCTGGGTAGAAAGCTAAAAGTCAGCACCTGACTTTAAAATGTCAGTGAGGATGAAATGAACATTCCTGCAGGAAAAACAAAGCCAGCAGCAGGAGGGGAAGCTGGAGAGCAAAGCTGGGCAAAGGCACCCAAGGGACTGTTCCCCCTGTATGACAGTTGTTATCACTTTGATATGCCAAGACAGGAACAGAAATGAGTCCTCTTCAGCAAGGAAAAATCTGTTCCAGCCCTACTTTAGCTTCATGGTTGTGCTGCCTAAATACCTGACTGCAGGTGCCTGAAAGAAAGGAGCTGTTTAGTGAGACATTATAGTGCCAAGTGCCTCACAGGGCACTCATCTCCCACTTCTTTCCCCTAAAAGCTTGTGTGTGAGTCTGTCAGAGCCTGATTTAGTGGTGGTTTGCACTTCAACCAGAGGGGTAGATCTTGTCTGAACATTAGGGAAAATAAAATGCACATAGTGCTTTAGGAAGAGGCACACAGGACACGTGTGGGTGAGGTGCCAGAATGACCACATGAACATTAACTGTCTCATGGATGAGGCTTCTGGCAACAGTCAGCTACTTCCCTTCTGTGCTCGTTCCTCAGCTCTTCCTAAAGCCATTCCTATTCCTGAGACTCCTTTTCCAGTCTTTAGATGTCAGCCTCCAGTTTATCTCAACCCTTTTCTGAATTATTTTATCCCAATCTTAGTGCTTGTTGTGCACTTCATCTCCCCCTTGTATTCAAATCCCCCTTGCTTGAAGCTGCTGTAAGTCTATACGAAAAGGGTAGGGGAAAGAGCATTCCTGGGAGCACAAGAGGCAGGCTTTGGTTGCTTGCAGAAGGCACTACCAAAAGTATTAAAAGTCAATATTAAAAGTCAACCCTTCCCCTGTGAGTTTGCACCTCTGGCATCAGGACAGAAGATGTTTACTTGGTGCAAGAACTCTGTATTCATCAAGTGATCTGAGATACCTCCTGATGCCCCAAAAGGGTAGGTTTGGGGGAGGGAACAGCCACTAAAACAAAGATGTTCCCACTGAGGATATTTGGGCTGTGGTTTATTGATTTGTTGTTTGTTTTTTTTTTCCCCTCCAACTTCCATTCTCTCATCAAGGTCAAACACGTTTTGATGGAAATGGCAAACGTCATGCTCTAGGATGGCATCAGAAGGCAAGATGCATGCAAGGAGGAGGGGTCAGTGTGAAGCAAGATCAGAACATCACCTGTGCCCTCAAACCTCTTTGGCTGAGTTGTCTAAAGAAAGAAGAAAAAGGAACAAGGAAAAAAGGAAAAAGGTAAGACAAGGTAGTGTTCTGTCTCTTACAAAAGGGAGTGAGGTCTTGCTGGCCTTTAGGGGTGGCTTTGATCAGTGCAGCATCCTCAAGTAGAGAAGACATTACCAGAGAAAGCCTCTTCCTCCTCTTTCCTTCTCCTTTCCTTGTATGGCCTGTGTTGGCCTTGCAGAGCTGTTTGCACCACCTTGGTGTCATCCTCATGGCACACAGCACCTACACTGCACAAGCATTCCTTGTTCTGCCTCTCCCAAGTGAATCATTTTCCTCAACTCCTACAACTTTCCCTTAGAACTGGCCTGAGTTCATCCTACCAATCCAAGCAGAATCTTCTCTGGAGGTGTGCTAGACCTCCTCTGAACACAAAAGATAACACAGGAGAAATCTTTGCTCCCTCTCTGAGCGGACTAAGCACTGAGGGCTGTGCTGCTGTATCTACCTTCTTCTTACACCTCCTTATCTTGAAGCAGACATTTTTCCTCAGGATACAATCCCTCCAGTCCCCATTCCCTCAGTCAACAGCCTCTGGAGAGCAGAAGAACCCTGCAGACCTTTCTTTTGTGGTGAGGGACTTGGCTTAGCTCCAGCCTCAGTAGAGTTAGAGGATGGTTGGACTGGATGATCTTAAAGGACCTTTGCCACCCAAACAATCCTGGGATCCTATGACCCTCCTGATGCTAAGCAGAGCAGCACATTTATGTTCCTCTCCTGTCAGACTTGCCAAGAGCAATGCAGCAGACAGCTCCATTTACACATGGCTTTGCTTTTCCATGGCTGACTCCAGCTAAGTCTACCAGCATGGGCTCAGGCAGACATCAAAGTTCTGCCTGACCAGAGGAAGCAGAACAAAACTCCCCCAAGTCATTACTGAAGGGATCTATGCAAGAAGTGTTTACAACATGGAGAGAAAGCAGCAGAGTGCCTACCATAACTCCGTGTTCCATTGCCATAGCAGTCAACAGCTTTTAATATTCTTTTTCTCTGCTCAGCCTTTGCTGTAGCACATTAATGAAATTCAACAAGACAGCATTTCATCTTGGACAAAACATTAAATAACAGAGAAAATGATATAGATATCTGAGTTCTGTGCCTTGGAGTAGGACAGATGTGGCTGTGCAAGCCAGGTTGCTAGTGTAGGTATCATTGGATATTCAATTTTCTTTATTCCTAACAATGCACATTCACTGTGCCTGCAGCTTCTGCCTATTCTTAAATCAAGTGATGCTCCACTGCTGTAAAGATTTGTGAAGCTATTTATGGCATCAGTGGAATAGAATGTTTTTGTCAGCACAGCCCCAGAACACCATGTATTTGGATACCACAGAATCATAGAATGGTAAGGTTGGAAGGGACCTCAAGGATCAGCCAGTTCCAACCCCCTGCCATAGGCAGGGACACCTCCCAACCTCCCACTAGCACAGGTCACTCAAGGCCTCATCCAACCTGGCCTTGAACACCTCCAGGGAGGGAGCAGCCACAACCTCCCTGGGCAACCTGTGCCAGTGCCTCACCACCCTCACTGCAAACAACTTCCTCCATCTTACTGCCCAGAGCCCAACCAGAAGCATGCTTACAGCCAGCTAAAGGATTCCTTATCCATTCATTTCTTGGGGGGGGACCAAACCAGAAATGAGCAGTGAGAACTGAAGAGCCACAGAGGGAGGACAGCAGATCTAGAGGGGTGAGTCTGCCACTCTGCTCTGGTGAGACCTCACCTGAGTACTGTGTCCAGCTATGGGGCACACAAGAGGGACATGGACCTGATGGAGAGGGTCCAGAGGAGGGACAGAAGGATGAGCAGAGGGCTGGAGCACCTCTGCTCCAAAGGCAGGCTGAGGCTGTTCAGCCTGGAGCAGAGGAGGCTCTGGGGAAACCTCAGAGCTATGTTTTGATATCTGAAGGGGACCTACAGGAAGGCTGAGGGGGACTGTTTAGAAGGGTTTGGAGTGACAGGACAAGAGGCAAGGGTTCAAAACTGGAGTGGGGCAGATTTAGGTTGGACATCAGGAGGAAGTTTTGCACCATGAAGGTGGTGAAATACTGAAACAAGCTACCCAGGGATGTGGCTGAGGCCCCTACAGACATTCTGGAGCAGATTTGATGTGACTCTGAGCTAGAGCTGCCCCTGCTCACCGCAGGGGGCTTGGACGAGATGACCTTTGAGGGTCTCTTCCAGCCCAGTGCAATCTGAGAGTCTGCTCAGATGCTGCTGGTCACAAATTCCAGCCACAGGTGCTCCTCTTTTACATTTCCAAAGACAAAACCTTCATCAGGCACTCATAAAACACAGCAAGCTGACAATCCAATATTAGTGGGAGAAGGCTAAAATCCTCCTCTTCGTGGTGTTTCTTGTAATGCTAATTTCAGTCCTGAATATCCATCTTACTGCCCTCCAGAGCTAGGCAAACACATGAAATGCTGTGCAATTTTTTTTCTCCAGTTTAAATACCTGATGCTGATCAATCTCCACAACATTCAAACATTGACAGATCTTGTAGCAAGTTATTTGCTGGTTTGATCTGCAAATAACATCAGTTCAACAATCAAAGCTATTGACTGAACAAGCACCCAAACAGGCTGAGCCAATGTCATGTCAGATCATGAATCAGCCATACCCAGCTCTGCAGCACAAGTCCACAGCATCCCCACCTGACTTTCCAAGTGCCACTCAGGGTTGAGAAAGAAAAAATTACCAAAGAGAAATTAATTTTTTGACTGTCCAAGCTAGATAGAGCTGCACCAACAAAGACCTTCAGTCTCCATGTCTGTTACTATGGCAACAGTAAATTCCCTCCAAATATATAGAAACCGAGGACTGAAAGGGTCCTCTCAAACCTTTTCCATCCAACACTTGTCACAGAAATGTTGTCTGATTTTATTTGAGTCTACCTTAAGCACAATTTGGTGTTTTACTCAACTGTTCCTCTGGAAAACTGAATCAAGAGACCCTAAGACAGACTCATGATGTTTTGAGACCAGCTGTGCTCATCTGCCACCATCCTGCTCCACGTTAGGGAACAGCCTTCCAGAAACTTAATTCAGGGAAGTATTTAGACATCACAGGCTTAGCTTCTTCCCTCAGGAGCATTTTGCAGGGCTGAGACTATCCCAGTTTCCTCTTTTAAGGCTGGGTTTGACCCTCCCACTTCCTTGTCTTCGCACTGCTTTCCCAGTTTCTGTCCCTCTTTGTGGAATATGGGTGACTAACAGCCTGTCTCCTCCCAGGCACCTTCCTTGTACCCTGCCATTCCCTTCCTACATCTCTTTATTTCCTCTTGACATGCATTCCCATCCTGTTACATCTTAAGGCACGCACAAAATGCACCTTTCCAACCTCATCCCATTTCTACTTCAAGTATCTCAGCATCAAACTGTTTCCATAAGCAGGTGCCCCCCTTTTATTTTGCTTAACTGCTTGCATTTAATTTCCTTGTAAGAAAATATCATAACATACTGTGATCTGGTTTGGGAAACAACACCACCAATTCCTAATCACTAGTGCAGAGTTTATGCTTAAATCCTCTCATGTAGCAGTTTGCATCCCCTAGAAGCAGGCATCATTTTCTGTGTCCTTCATAAACATCAAATGCCATTTGGTTGTTCTATTTATGATTTTAAAGGCAAAAATCTCCTCAGAGGATTGATTTGCCTCACACAGGAAGCTGAACTGGCTGCCAGCAGATTTATTTTCAACTTAGGAATGGAAGTAAAGAAATTCCTGCATCACAGACTGCATCAGGTTGGAAGGGACCCCCCAAGGTCATCTTGTCCAACGTCCCCTTGCAGTCAGCAAGGAGATCAGGTTGATCAGGGCCACATCAAGTCTGATCTTGAATGTCTACAGGGATGGGGCCTCAGCCACATCCCTGGGCAGCCTGTTCCAGTGTCTCATCACCCTCACTGAAGAACTTCCTCCTGATGCCCAACCTACATCAGCCCTGTTCCATGCCCCACCCTTGAGTGCTGTGTAGACACAGCATGTTATAAACTCCCTTTGCTGTTGCTGTGCTGCTCACCTCAAGGCAATCTCCCAGTCTCACATTTATCTATTATTCAACTAGTTCTGAGCTCCTTTCCCAGCACAGATAACCCTGGGGTTTGCTTTGTTTGCTCTGCCAGAGCAAGGAGTTTTTCAGCTGACTGTCAGTATTATTTTGCATTCATCTTTTACTCCACACCTGAAATTAAATACACATCTCTCAAGACCATCTTCAGAACATCAAACAGGCAGGCTATAGTATAACTTGGATCCTGTCTAGACACACAATATAGAGCTCCAGAGAAGCTGTCATGTGCTGCACTCATCCCTATAATCTCAACCCAAGCATCTGTGTGAAACTGAGCTACTATTTTGACACTGTTCAGTGCAACAAACCCCTTAAATCATACTCTGGGATCTTTTGTGTTACACTGATTTTTTTTTTTTAATCTTTTTTTTTTTTAAAACCTTAACATAGGAAAAGAAAATATGACTTGATGGCTTTATGCTTTTATAAGCCATTTCCTTATCAAAGGTAATTTTACTTGTCACCACAACCTTGGGCTTAGAGGCTTTTTCCCCTCTGTTTTTTAGCAGCTATTTCTTGTATGGTTAATTTCTATAATAACTCTTTGGAAATGAACTTCACCCCAGCAGCTGGAAACCTGCAAGCAAGTGACTAGAACTCTGAGGCACTCAGCAGAACCAGCAGAGACATCCACTGAAAGCCATGGGGGTTGGAAACACAAGGAGGATGAAAGGAACACAACAAATACATGATTTTTTTTTTTGTGTGTGTTCTCCATGGCAGGGGTGGGGGCAACAAAAAAAACCCAACAAACCCCACACAACTGAATCAGCCTCTAAATAACCAATGCTGGCCACAGTGGTATTGTTAATATTAAGATAGTAAGCACCGTGCAGCAAGAGGAGCACTGACAGCACAGCAGCAGGCCAGCACAAGCAGCATCCATCCTGCCCTCCCAAAATGCTGCTGCTGCTTCCCAGATAAGAGCCATGGCAGTGCATGGCTGCACTGTCTGCTCCAGCATGCCAGAGTGGACAAGGGGATCCTTTTCACATCACCAGTGATAGGATGTTTACTGCAAATTAGCTGAGCAGGAGGGGAAGGCCAGGCCTGTGCATTAAATACATACACAGACATCCAGACACACATCACCCAGCAGCAGCAATCACCTCCCCAGCTTGGACATGTCAGCACTGTGCTGCTCCAGCT
This sequence comes from Ramphastos sulfuratus, assembly GCA_013399055.1. NCBI lineage: Eukaryota > Metazoa > Chordata > Aves > Piciformes > Ramphastidae > Ramphastos > Ramphastos sulfuratus. Next base: position 146,512 of record WBNM01008471.1, on the reverse strand, counting down.
TCACACGCTGCTTAGAATTGCTGTGCAGTTACACAGAGAGGAAATTAAAGATTATATCTGAGAAGCAGTTGAAAAGATGAACATAATGTGAATGAAATGAAGCATCCATTACAGATGCTGGGCAGGTTCTCCTCTGATTTACAGCAGCGCTGCTGTCATGCCTGCAATGACATTACCCTGCTGTAATGAGGAGAGGACATGACCCAGCAAAACAGCATTCATTTTGGAGCTAAGATGCAGCTAAGGGTTAGATCTACATAGGGATTGCAGAGCCTGCCCTCAGGGTAAAGTCCACATCTGAAATCCCCATTGAAAAAACAACAGCAACGACCCACCAAAAAAAACCAAAACACCACCCACAACTTTTTTTTCAGTCACTAATACATGTGATTAACAAAAACAAATTTTAAGTCATTTCATTTTTCTTAAAAAAAGGATGTAAAAATAAAACCATTCAGTATTTAATCCACGAGTTCCACTCAGCAAGGTTTTTCAGACAGCATTGCTCTGTGTGTGCTGTGAACAACTCTTGAAGGTCACCACAGGGGCAGTTGCCCTCAGCCCTTTCATAGAATGGTTTGGGTTGGAAAGGACCTTGAAGCTCATCCAGTTCTAACCCCCTGCCATGGGCAGGGACATCTCCCACCAGCTCAGGTTGCTCAAAGCCTCATCCACCAGCCTGACCTGGACACCTCCAGGGAGGGAGCATCCACAACTTCCCTGGGCAACCTGTGCCAGTGTCTCACCACTCTCACTATCAAGAACTTCTTCCTAATCCATAATGAATCTCAACAACAACAATAAAAAGAACATGAGTTAAATGATAGAGAGTTCTGAAGATGGAAAGGGCTGTGCCACAGGAGAGTTTGAAGGAAGTCTGAAAGGAGACCAATACAGGAATTCTCCTCAAAATTAAGGGCAGGAGAGAATGAAATCAAAAGGCTCCACAGCTGGGTGGTGCAAGCCGCTATGAGGTGCTGACTAGAAAGTGAGAACTGCACCTCCGTGCGAGCGGTGGGGACGGGGGCCGCACCTCACCCCTGTGCGAGCGGTGGGGACGGGGGCCGCACCTCACCTCCGTGCGAGCGGTGGGGACGGGGGCCGCACCTCACCTCCGTGCGAGCGGTGGGGACGGGGGCCGCACCCCACCCCTGTGCGAGCGGTGGGGACGGGGGCCGCACCTCACCTCTGTGCGAGCGGTGGGTGCATATGGATGTCTGTACAGAGGCTGCTGAAAGCACAGAACCAAAATGCCATCCAAAATCTCACAGAACCCCAAGATGCTGAGGAAACACAAATAAAGTGTCCTGCCCCNGGCAGTTGCCCTCAGCCCTTTCATAGAATGGTTTGGGTTGGAAAGGACCTTGAAGCTCATCCAGTTCTAACCCCCTGCCATGGGCAGGGACATCTCCCACCAGCTCAGGTTGCTCAAAGCCTCATCCACCAGCCTGACCTGGACACCTCCAGGGAGGGAGCATCCACAACTTCCCTGGGCAACCTGTGCCAGTGTCTCACCACTCTCACTATCAAGAACTTCTTCCTAATCCATAATGAATCTCAACAACAACAATAAAAAGAACATGAGTTAAATGATAGAGAGTTCTGAAGATGGAAAGGGCTGTGCCACAGGAGAGTTTGAAGGAAGTCTGAAAGGAGACCAATACAGGAATTCTCCTCAAAATTAAGGGCAGGAGAGAATGAAATCAAAAGGCTCCACAGCTGGGTGGTGCAAGCCGCTATGAGGTGCTGACTAGAAAGTGAGAACTGNGCTCTGAGCAGCCTGATCCAGTTGGGGATGTCCCTGCTGACTGAATGGGGGTTGGATGAGATGACCTGTAAAGATCCCTTCCAACCCAGTGCATTCTATGACTCTGTGCCCACAGGTCCCTGTCTGCACTTCACACAGGATCACAGAAAGGTAGAGGCTGGAAGGCAGCTCCAGAGATCACTGAGTCCAACCCTCCTGCCAGGGCAGGTCAGGCAGGACCGAACGCAGGTGGGTTTGGAAAGTCTCCACGGAAGGAGACTCCACAACCTTCTCCCTTAAAAGACCTTAAAGGTCTTTTCCAAGCAGAACAATTCTGTCACATTTCCTTCTTTGGACGACTCCTTTTCCCAAACCCTTTCCCAGTCTGAGAAGTTTTTCTTTACCTCTGCAAACACCACACTTGCCTCATGCCACCAAGTCCCACGAAACTCAGCCCTGAACATCTCAACGAAGCCTTCCTGCACTAACCAAAGTTAACAGTGACTATCAATTTAGGCTCTGTGCCTGACAGTTCAAATACATTTTTGGCCATAAAACAGGTTTGCAAGTCTTAAATGGTTTCACATTTCTCTAAACCACACTAAGAGCATAACATGAATATTTTAAGCAGCTTAGCTTTGATTTAAATATATTTGCTCAGGATATGCTGGCAGCATCCCAAAATGCAGTGTAATACCCTTAAAGCTGACAATCCCAAACCCAATTTAAGAGAGCAGATAATGTGGACTAGCAGCATTAAAGCAAATAAAGTCAATTAACAAGGTGGACTTTTTTCTTAATTTGTTTTCTCTAGCTTGAAATTGCAAAGGATGGGGAAAGCTGTGGGATTAATGAAGAAAGAAATTAATGGAAATGGAATATAAAACAAAAATAAAACAAACAAACAAAAAAATGGGACAGAGGAGTCCAGGCTCTGATATTCATTACTCAGCTCTTAATGTAGAGTAATATCCATTTATTTAAAGTAGCCACAGTGCAGAAGGGAAATTCCACCATTAGAGTCTGGTAGACACTCACCAGCATGTTGTAAGAGAAGCTAATGTGAAGGAATTTATGAAAGGATGGGAAATATACATCTATTTATGGAAAATAAAGTGCTTATTGTAGATAAACCTTGCCAAATTATCTGTGCCTGAGACTTCCCTCATACATAAAGGCTAATTCAATTCATTGTCAAGTGAGTTATGCAGGCTGCAGATGTTGGCATACTGAGATGTTGGCACTTAGGTGTTCCAAGATAAAGATAAGTGGGAAACAGCCAAAAATAGTTGCAGACTAGTAACACGTTTTGCAATCAAAAAAACCCTTTGCTTATATTATTTAGTTTTATTTCATATTGCAGCTGAAGAGCAGGAAAGCTAAGCCCTTTCTGTGTGATGCACAATGCAAACAGGAGCACCTCTGATAGGAGGCGGCTGGGGGTGTCCAGCCTGGAGAAGAGAAGATTCCAGGGGGACCTTAGAGCTGCTTGCCAGCACCTGAAGGGATCCTACAGGAAGGCTGCAGAGAGACTTCTCGTGAGGGTGTCTAGAGACAGGACAAGGGGGAATGGGTTGAAGCTGAGGCAGAGCAGGGTGAGACTGGAGCTGGGGAAGAAGTTCTCCAGGATGAGGGGGGTGAGACTCTGGCACAGGCTGCCCAGGGAGGTTGTGGATGCCTCCTGCCTGAGGATGTTCAGGGCCACTATGGATGAGGACCTGAGCAGCTGAGTCTAGTTGAGAGGTGGCTCCTGCCCATGGCAGGGGTGTTGGAGCAGGTGATCTGAGGTCCCTTCCCACTTAAGCCATTCTGTGATCCCATGATTTTAAAGTCCTATAAAACAACTTCCCAGCACTCCCTGATATTTTTAAAACTAAAAGTTTTCTTTTTAAGTATCTATTTTATTCCTCCTGATATCCAAGAAGTCAGCAGAAGTCACTGTAGCAGTAGAGCATGTTGGATTTCCCAGCAATGATATGCCAGGGTTCAGAAGAGCTTCATTCTAAAGAACACTTCAGCATATGCATCCCCATATGCTTTGTATCTAGCTCCATCTGGTTTGCTTTGATATATACCCTTCAAAATACCATTGACTTTCTGAAACAGATACATTGAGTGAAGCAGAGTCCAGAATCCTCACTCTGAACAACCCAGAGGGGTGTTAGGAGAAGCAGTTTTATTAGTTGAGTATTCCCCCACCAACTGGGCATGGCAATTCCAGGCTCTTCTCTGAAGTTGGCAGCTCCACAGAGCTTCTAATCAAGGATTGTGAAGTTTAGATGGAAAGTAAAAATATTAATAATATTGCTGTGAATATTTAACTTTGATGTTACTGAAGGCATCCAGGGCAGCCTCTAATGGAATGCCCTGCAAGGCTAAGTAGACAAATCCAACTGTCATATAGAATCACAGAATGGTTTAGGCTGGAAGGGACCCCAAAGCTCATCCAGTTCCAACCCCTGCCATAGGCAAGGACACCTCCTACTAGCACAGGTCACTCAAGGCCTCATCTAACCCAGCATTGAAGACCTCCAGGGAGGGAGCATCCACAACTCCCTGATGATATCTCAGCTGATGTCCAATTTCACCTCCAAACCAGACATTTTTTGCTTGTTTGCTAGAACCTTCTAACCTAGGTCTGGAAGTTTCTGCCTCATGGTTTTACATCTACTGAACATGGGTTAGGTAGACCAATTGGTCAGTAGGATTTACTGAACCCAGTGCTAACCAGGAGCCTCAACCCTCACTGTGGTGCTCCTAAACACAGCTCTGTAACAGCTCTTCTTGTTGTGCACAAAAAAACCATCCAATTCTACCTGGTTGCCCTTTTTTAGGATATTCTTATTCCACAGCAATAATGTCCCCACAAGGAGCTGTGCAGCAACACATAATATGTTCATTTACAATTCCATGTGACCTGGAGTTCCACTCAAATACTCCCTCAGAGACTAAGCAAAATCTGCAAAGACATTTCTGAGCACTTGGAATTGTCAAAAGGGAGGACTGCAGGTTAGGGTTCTCTCATTCACAGTGGAATTTCTGGCTCTCTAATAATGACAACTCACTGCCCCTCTTCTGGGAGCATGAGAATCAAAGATTGTTTGTGTAGACACCAAAGNCTGTGGCCAGCCTGATCTAGTGTGAGGTGTCCCTGGGCATGGCAGGGGGGTTGGAACTGATTGCTCCTTGTGGTCCCTTCCAGCCCTAATTGATTCTATGAACAAGTTCTTGTAAGCAGATTGCAAGAAGAAAGCAGCAAAGTTTGCTCTTAGCAGGAAACAGACACCTCACTCACACTGACAGATCCTGCAAAACCAAGCTCACAGAATTGCAGTTAATAAAGGAAATATTAATCCTTTCCTATGGATTGAAACCAAAACCAAACACCCACTGCAGATTTCAACCTTACCTACATTTGAAAGCCAAAACTTTCTAAAATTCCAAAGCCAAATCACAGGATCAAAGGATGCTAGGAGCTGGAAGGGACCTCCAGACATCAGGTCCAGCCTCTCTTCCAGAGCAGGACCATAATGAGCTGCCCAGGGAGGTGGTGGAGTCCCCCAGCCTGGCTGTGTTTCAGGGTGGTTTGGATGTGGTGCTTGGGGCTATGGTTTAAGGTGAATCCTGTAGAGTAGGGTTCTGGGTTGGGCTTGGTGCTCCTGAGGGGCTTTGCCAGCCTGGGTTGCTGTGATTCTGTGATTATCTAGTGCAGGTCACACAGAAACACATCCAGGTGGATCTTGAAAGTCTGCAGAGAAGGAAACTCCACAACCTCTCTGGGGAGCCTGTTCCAGTGCTCTGGGACCCTTACAGTAAAGAAGTTTTCCCTTATGTTGAGGTGGAGGAAGAACTTCTTTTCGAATTAAGGTCAGGAAACAAAACCTCCACTTTGTTTTATTAAAAAATGGTTTTACACCCAAGCAAAATGCTCTATTTAGGATGTTTCAGAACCTTTAAAGGTCCCTTCCAACTCAAAGCATTTTATGATATTATGTTCACAATCTTCCCATGAATGAAGAGAGTGGAAAAGGCTCTGGGAAAAAAACCAAAACAGAACAACCCACACTGTTCAGAGAAGATTATGGTGGAGTCTTTCCTTATGTGCCCCAACAAATGCAGCAGTTAATGTCCATTAACAACCACAGGACAATGCAAATGCAGAGTTCAATGTGAAGCCTCCAACAGGCAGACACAAAAGGTCCCAGACAGGGAGCACTGCAGACACTGTTGCTGGCTAAGGTTGATTTGATCTTTAGATGTGATTTTTTTTTCCATTGTTTAGGTAGGGTTGAGAAGATGTTAGGAAATTGATTTAATGCATTTTGGGGCACATTTTTCTTAGCCATATCACAGTCACCCAGTAAGTTTCTGCAGGCATATTGAATGTCATGAATGATAGAGTCTGCCAAGATCTGAAGAGATAAGTCTTAATAACAGTCATCTTTTACAGTCTTTCTGTCTCAAGGACACCCAAACAAGCCCATGGAGCAGCTCTGAAAGGAAGTCACATGTATCTGCCACACATTGCCAGCTCCCCCCTCAGCTGCCTGCAGATCAGGCGCACACAGGGCTCATCACCTCCCCTCAACTGGCCCCAGGGAGGTTTCCTTCAAGGCTAAGAAATGGTCACATCTGGGCAGAAACAGATTAAATGGAAACTCCATTCCTGCTCCTTATGTAAACCTGCTGAATGCTCAGTATCCAACAACAAGCAAAGGGATTTCACTGAGCAAATTCTCAGCTTACAAAAATGAAAGCCACACTTTCTTTTGGGTGTTATTGGATCATTTTGCCAAGCATCATCTCTGTGTTTGGTTTTGACTGAACAGAAGAGGAAAATGTTATTATTTGCAGAGTCCTGTACAGCTGTTGTAGGCAAACAATGCTGTTTGGGGAGATTTTAATTAACATCACTCAATTCCTTTTTGAGTATTTTGTTCATAGGATCATAGAACAGTTTAGGCTGAGAGAGACCTTAGAGATCATTAACCCAACCTCCCTGCCATGGGCAGGGACACCTCTCAACTAGCCCAGGTTACTCAAGGCCACATCCAACCTGGCTTTGAACACCTCCAAGGAGGGGGTATCCACGACCTCTGGACAATCCATTCCAGTCTTGCCACTCTCACAGCAAAGAATTTCTTCCTAAGATCCAATCTAAACCCATTCTCCTTCAATTTAAATCCAGTTTCTCTTGTCCTGTGGGTGGACACTCTGCAGCCTTCCTGTAGGGTCTCTCCAGGTATTGGAAGGCAGCTTTAAGGTCTCCCCAGGAGTCTTCTCTTCTCCAGGCTGAACAGTCCCAGTCCCCTTAGCCTATCCTCATAGCAGAGGTGTTCCAGCCTCTGGATCATCTTGTTCATCACTGAAGCCTTGAATTCATCTGCAAGGTTATTCTCAAACTCCCTCATTCCTACCTAGCACCTCACTACTTTTTCTTTTTTAATTCAAAAAAATGCAGACAGTGTAGTCAGAGATATCTGGCAGCACAACTATGTAGTTCAGTGTCTAAAATAAACCAGCAGCTAAAGGTATGAAGAGAAGTAGCAAAAAAAACCTGATAGCCAAAAAAATAATTATATATATACATACATACTGCTCTGAAAATGGACTGACTCAAAGCACAGTAGTTAAAAACGAGCAAAACACACTCCCTCAGTACTGCTTATATCTTCTCTTGAGAGGAAGCCTTCCACATTTGGCATCAACTCAGCTCTGACCAGGCACTTGCCTTGCATTTCCATTCTGCACAGCAATCTTTTCAAACACCAGCTGCAGGAGTGGAATACCAAAAGCTCGTTGCTATATGAGCTAGAAAGAAGCCCCACAGCAGCCTCCTGGAGAAGCTGCCTGCTCCTGGCTTGGGTGGGTGCTGCTTCACTACAGAAAGCACTGGCTGCAGGTCCAGGCCCAAAGGACCTTGGGGCAAGAAGTTCAATCCAGTTGGTGGCTGGTGACCAGTGGTGCTCCCCAAGGCTCAGTAATGGGGCCACTTCTCTGGCAGCTGTGCCAGGGAAGGGATCAAAGCACCCTCAGGAAATTTGCAGATGACACCAAGCTGGGAGGGAGCATTGATCACTTTGAGGGCAGGAAGGCTCTGCAGAGAGACCCACCCAGGCTGGACTGATGGACCAAGGCCATCTGTATGAGATTCAACACTGAGTCCTGCACTTGGGTCACAACAACCCCAAGCAATACTCCTGGCTTGGGGAAGAGTGGCTGGAAAGCTGCCTGGTGGAAAGGATCTGGAGACATTGGTCTATTGCCAGCTGAATAGGAGCCAGCAGTGTGCCCAGGTGGCCAAGAAGACCAAGAGCAACCTGGCCTGTGTCAGGAGTGTGACCAGCAGTGAACAGTGACCTGATGAGGAAGGATTTAAACACTTGCTGATGTCTTTAAAAGAAAAGGTGAAAGTCAGAAGTCTGACCACTGTGGGCTACAAGATTCAGCTTCCCTTGTGAATGTTTCATGTCATTATTTTTATTATGGACTGTTCAGCAAGGCCTGCCCTAATTTTGCAGCTTTTTAACTAAGAGCAGGAGCAGGAGTTGCCTGGTACTGCCCATATATGTGTAGCTCCTGAGCTGACTGAGATTGCTGGCGTGTATTTAGCTCCTGGATAAAGACAAAAGCCCAAAAGGATGGCAAGTTCAATTACAACATAATCCTTAATAAATTTACCCAGATTATTTCCTCTTAAGTATGCAATATGCACATGAATGAGCATTTCAATGAGAGTGGTTTAAATTCAGTATCAGTTACAACACGACAAAAGCCACTGGCGAGTTAACAGCTGCTTTTGTACTCAGAGAAATGTGAACTGTTTTGCTGGAGATGCAGGAAGAGCTGGATGTGAAGATGGAGTGTTCTTGCAGAGGTGAAGTGGTTTTGAATCTTTGGAAGCAAGCCTGCCAGATTTCACAGAACCCTAGGCAGAGTTAGGAGAAGAGTTGGGCTGGGTGATGCTTAAGGGCTCTCCGCACAAGGCAGTTCTCTCGGAAAGCAGAGGTGCAGCTGATGTGGATAAATGCATTGCCCCAACACAAAGATTAAAAGATCCATAAATGAATTAACCTTCTGATGTGCTGATAGCAAAACATTGTTATCTAAGGACAACCACTGTTATCTAAGCACTAGAGTGAGGCTGGGCATTGGTTCTAGTTCAAACTTCCCAGAGACTCAAAATACAGCTCACAGAACCAATACAATAACAGGAAGCCTTCCCCTCTTCCTCCCACCTTTGGAAAGAAAGGAATTAGATGTAGAGAGGAAAGGGGTAAAAACACCTGAAGAACAGCCTTGCTTCCATTTGCAAGTTAAAAGAAAAAACTTTAACAATAAACAAAAGGTATTTAAGGTAGGGGAGTTATGAAGAGGTATAGGGAAAGGAAACAAGATACAAAAATATATACACAACCAGACTGATGGTGATGGATGGAGGTAGAGTCAGGGAGAGGTTGTCCCCTCTGTGGTTGGAAGGCCACGTGGTAAAACAGGAACAGCAGGAACAACAATGCTGCTGGCAGGCAGGCAGGCAAAGAAAGAGAGAAAGAGGAAGCTCCTGGGGTTTTATAGGGAGCTAGACAAGACGTGGGAGTGGGCTAACCACTACACCTGGGGTCAGGTTCAGACCACCCCCCAGGGAGGAGTCAGGAGGACCTGAGGTCAGGTTCAGACCCACCCCCAGGAGGGTTAATCCTTTACAGGCTGTGCTTCAGGCTACTCCCACCACAGCTGACAGGGAACCTGATTTTCCACAGCCCAGGCAGAAAGGGAGAGACTTGCAAATGGTATTATCTAAAAGTGTGCATTTTGTTTGAAAGGTACAGCAAACAAAGCTGCTGGGTCAGGTACTCTGCTTCAGTAGCACTTTGGAAAGGCTGCACCAGAAAAATGTTCAAGGAATGAACAGGCTGACCCAGGAGTGAGCCAGGCTGACCCAAATCACTTGCAAATCATAGAATCACAGAATGGTAAGGTTGGAAGGGACCTTAAAAATCAGCCAGTTCCAAACACCTGCCATAGGCAGGGACACCTCCCACTAGCACAGGTCACTCAAGGCCTCATCCAGCCTGGCCTTGAACACCTCCAGGGAGGTTGTAGAGCACAGATCAAAGATCACATTGGGTGATTCTGTGCTCCACAACCTCCCTGGGCAACCTGTGCCAGTGTCTCACCACCCTCACTGCAAACAACTTCCTCCTAACATCCACTTTCAATCTCCCCTCTGCCAGTTTGAACCCATTGCCCCGTGTCCTGGCATTGCAAGACCTCATCAATAGTCCCTCCCCAGACTTCCTGTAGCCCCCTTCAGATACTGCAAGGCCACTCCAAGCTCTCCTGGAAGCCTTCTCTTCTGCAGGCTGCAGAGCCCCAACTCTCTCAGCCTGTCCTCACAGCAGAGCTGCTGCAGCCCTCTCAGCATCTTGGTGGCCTCCTCTGGACTGGCTCCAACACTTCCATGTCCTTTCTGCTAATTCAGGTGATTCTAAACCCTGACATGAGAGTGGTCTTTGGCTCTCCATGTCCCAGTTCAATGTGACAGCATCATGACATGATGCTACCATGTTGTTCAATTTCATCTTCCAACACACATTACAGCAGGACACTCCAAGAAGCTTCTTCAGGAAACACTGATTTGCCTTGCAGATGGAGGAGTGTGGAAATGGGCACTTTCGAGCTTCTCTTTTGCATTATTGACAGAACCTCTAGTAATTGTTCCTCTGAAGAGATTAAAGAGGATGAAGGTTAAAACTCAGAAGCAGACAAGGCAAATATATTAAATAGGGGACAAAGACCTGCTGTTATTTGCAATGGCTACAGAAATATTTGTCTTTCCCTACACACACACACATGGAAGGGATTTTCTCCTGTAGAAAATACAATAATAATAATAATAAAATATTATTTGCAAGGGCTACAAAGTATTTGCCTTTCTTTTTTTTTCCACACGTGGAAGGGATTTTCTCTCATAGAAAATACAATAATAATAACTAAAAAGTCTAATGTTTGAGTTTAGAAAAATCTCTTTTTCTCTGGTTTCTTATCTCTGGTGACAGAAACCATTTTCACTCAGCAACCACATCGAAGTGGGAGGCATTACTTGAACTTTGCATCACTTCAAAAGACAAGCAGCAGCCAGTAAGAAGCCAGTTCCACTTCTCAGCACCCAGCCGCTGGGACAACTGCACAGAAATCATTTTACAAGGCTATTGGTGTTCCAAACACAGCCTGAAAGGATCTGGGGATATTCCAGAGAGCCCACACTGGATGAAAAGCTTTCTTAACCTACATTAAATCTTGATAATGCAATAATGAGTCTTTTAAAAGGATCATTCTAATTCCCCTATCTAGTGCAATAAAGACTGTATACAGCTAATCTGCTTTGCCCTTTCAATTAAACTCGCCCAGGACGTTCTCTGTAGTCAGCACCCTGAATGAGTCATTAAAATTCTCCTTCTGTCGGAGTTGTGTGCAGCCCACCGTTGTTTTCAGAAATTCCATTAAATCCAAACAGTCTTTATCGCCCCATGACCACTGTGACTTCAATCAGCCAATTTAATTACCTTACCCAATTGTCAGCAGAAGCTGCAAAGGAAAAGAGGAAGGGCTGTGACGTTATCGGGCTGAAATCTTCCTTTGTGCCTTTTCAACTGGAGCAGTCAATAACAATGCTCCTCACCTCCTCCTTGCTGCCTTCCTGAGGCTCTTAACCTTCCTCTTCTTTCAAAGATTTCTGATGTTGTTTGTAAGACTGATTTTGAACTCCTCTCGGTGAGGATGTTAACACAGACTGAAAGCTTCACGTCCTTGGCAGCAAAATTTTCATTGACTCTAAATACAGGAATTACAAAGGCAGAGGCCTCTGAGGGCTCATGGGCTTCATTCCTTCATTTCCAGCTCTATCAGCTTTGCTTTTGCTTTCAAGCTGGAGCAAGACACCTTTCTAGCCCTCTTCCCTTGTAGTTCATTGTAACTCACATTCAGCTCATCTGCTTGAAGGCAGGCAACTCCAAAGCAACAAAACCCAGGACATGGGCTTCTCCTTGTCTCTGTTTTTCCTATGGAACACGCAAAACACAACAAGAGCTTTCCACAACGCCAGGAAACAATTCTCAGGCCAATGGCCTCCTGAGGTGGAGGTCTTTAGCTTTTGACCACATTTTTGGGAGTAAGAGAGAGGGTGACAGAACACTATGGCTGCTACCTTCCAGTTCCTGGTCCCTCTTCACACCTCTGCTGCGAGAACAATTTGTGGCAGCAAAGACCAGGGCTGAAGCAGGCGATTTAAATAAAGGAAGAAGCGTGCTCGGGAGTGCTTCATTGTTCCAAGAGCTGATGTTCACGCCCCGGGAAGGCAGAGATAAGCACTGAAATGTTTTAACAGCCTGGGCTCTTATTACCTCGGGCAATGAATCCCTGTGTTGGCGGCAGCTTGCACCGAGTTACCAAGCCCTGAAGAGCTGCTACCCATCACCTGAGGTGAGCAGGTACCTGTGGTTAACAGCTCTTCAGGGCTTGGTAACTCCTCAGAGCGCTTGAGATGCTCCCAGCAGGCGAAGGCAATATCGAGGTTGGCTGCGGTAAGCTGATGGCTGTGAATTTGCTGAGCCCCCGGGGAGCTGCTGCCCTGGCTCTGCTCTTCCACCGGAGCAGCGAATCGGGGAAGCTACGAACCGGGATCCACCGGCGGTCACGGACTGTGGTTTTGCACGGTGCCAAGCGATAAGGAAAAGGCTTCCATCACACTTAGCACGGCGGAGAGACAAATGCTCGGCTGCTGCTTTTCTCCCTCGTCAACCTGGGACCTGTCCTTTTATCGGCAACAATGGTATGGGAATGCTCCCGAGGGTCTGAAAGCCTGAAGCAGCCTGGGCACACTCCTCACGCACAGCGTTTCCTGGGCTTTTTATGGAAAGCTATTCCAAAAGGATAAGGGAAGGAGCCTGGCCCATGTCCCATGGAGCAAGATGTCATTTGGCGACATGCCCAAATGCTGTGCTGCCCTATTCCAGCAGCAGGCAGGAGTCCAGATGCCCGGGCGAGTGGCTCTGGGGAGGGACTGATCCACACCACCAGCTTCTCCAGCAAAATCCCCTCCCGCATTTGGCAGCCGAACCCGGGCTCAGAATTCCCGAGGTGGCTGCTAAAAGGTAGCTTGAAAGGCAGGGATAGAGGACAGGCTGGCTAGTCCCAACAAGGAGAGGAGCCGTGGGAAGGACAATACGAACCCATGGTGGTTCGTTTGCACAGGAGGAATGAGGGGGCTGGAGCTCTGGCAGGCTCCAAGCTCTCCCCTGTTGCCATAGCGCTGCTGGCTGAGGAAGAGGAGCGGGGGCTGGCAGGCTGCCTTCTGGAGGGGATCTCCTCAGCTTTCGCTTTTTCTGGGGAAGGACTCCACGGGAAGGTATTGGCATCCTGTCCTCCTGGCCGCAAGGACATCTCTAAGGGACAGGTAGCCCGAGCAGGGCGGGCCGAAGGAATTCCCCTCTTAGAAATAACCACAGCTCTCTCCTTGCTCCTTCCCCCTTCCCAGCCATGCCCTCAGCAGAGGAATGGATGTCAGCCTCTGGGAGTTCTCTTATAGGCAGAGACAGAGTCACCGCACAGCTGGACCAGGCTAAACCCAGTCTTCCTAAGGCAGGGATGTGCAACAGGCCCGGCTGAGCAGGGCAAAACTTCTCTTTTACGTCCAATATTTTCCACGCTAAAATAAACTACTCAGCTGCTCCCTACCTGTTCTTAAGCCTCAGAGATGGGCTGAGGACAGCTCTGCTGAGAGGTCAAGAGAAAGCATTAACAGATTCAGAGGCGAACTCACACTTGAGTGCTACAAACAATGGAGTGAAAACAACTCGTCCACGACCTGTGGGACCAGGAGGGAGCTGGGAAATTAGCCTAGGAAAATCCACACCTGCGCGACTGTGTCACCGGGCACTGGAGTCCCTCTGCACCACCCTTCTGCCTCAGGAGTATTATTCTAATCCAAACGCGGCTCTCCAGGGCTAGCTGCGAGCAAACACTCATCTGGAGGTGGGAAAGCCCTTCTCTTGCTGCTGCTGTGGCCAGGAGGATGTTTGTTTATACAGCCACGCTGGAAAGGAATTCAGACTCCTGGAGAGTGACCCTGGGCACTCGTTGCGAACCCCGTTTCGTGGCAGAACAGCCAGCCGGGCAGTGCCAGCTCACGGGCAGTGCCAGCTCACGGGCAGTGCTGGTCACGGGCACTCTTGTCACCAATTTCATGGCCATGATAAGGGATCAGAGCGAACGCAAAACAAAGCCGGCAATGATCTACGGCCCCGTCGAGCTCTGTCCAGAGGAACGCGCATTCCTGAAGACGGTTGCTAAGAGCAACGTGCCTGAAGCACCACCTTTAGACCAGATGGAAGCAGCAAAGCACCACCACTAGGAATTCAGCACACGACATCGGCAACAGCCTGGTGACTTTTTAATCATTACCCACCTTCCCCTCCAGATAACAGCGTGTGCGGGAGCGGAATTTAAACAAAACCTGACACAAATCAAGGCACAACTCCCAGGCGAGGACAGACGGGAGCTTGCCGAGCCTCACAGAGATGGACACAGCGGCTGCTACAGCGGCTGCTACAGCTCATCTCGGACAGCGGGAGATCCGCACTTGCCCCCTCCAGCCCTGCTGTGGGCAGACAAGGAGGAGAAGGATGCTCTGGGGAAGCAACTTTCGGATTGAGCCCCCCGATCCCTTCCCTGCTCCTCGCCAGGGCTCAACCGCGGTACCCGTGCGGGCAGGAGACTGCGAGGCTGTCGCTGTAGATCTCCTCAGAGGACATCCCCAGAGGACATTCCTTGCCCCCCTCGAACGCACAGCGAACTTTGGCTCCGTCCTGCCCTTCCTCACCCCCGAACTTCCACAGGGGATGCGTTCCCGGGTCTGCTTAAACACCCGCACGGGCGGGCAGAGCTGCTCGGGTTCGTTCCATGGTCCTGCTGGGATAGTCCTTCAACTGCAGACCCGCTCTGCTCTCCTGGAAATCCCAGTCTGACCCATGACATTTTAATCTCATTGAGATTCCATTCTGATCCATGAATTCTTTGAGATTTGGGGGGTTTTGGGGGGGAGGGGGTTGGGTGGGATTTCTAATTATTTTAATTTTTTTTTTTTCGGGAGAAAGGGAAGCTCCCACAACATTCCTGACGTGAAAAAAAAAAATAGCTGTGGCTTTGAAATGCACCTCAAAGGTTGTTCCTTCACCACCGCTCAAGACACAAATCATCTCTCTAACCCTAAACGCCACTGAGGTGACAAGCAACCAGGCAGAGGCTTCAAGGGAAACACCAGCCTAAAGGTCTCGATCCACAGCGTTGCGTCCACACAGGATGGGGTCGGGTGGACCAGAAACTTAGCAAGTAGTTGATAGGTTGTTAACTAATGAAGCACCAGTTTAGGCACCCTCTGAACTGCTATGGAAACGCAAAAGGTACATTAGGAAGAAGCCAAGCGAGCTGCGCAGAGCCCTTAGGCAAAGGCGGTTGCCCGTCATTTTCCTCTCCATTGTTATTATAATCATCATCATCATCATCAACAACAACAACATCGTGCCGTTACTACGGCTACAACTGGCCGCAGCGACGGGGAAAAATAAATTTAAAAAAGCGACCTAAGGCACAACGATTCATCCCTCCGGATGCAAAATAAAGAGGGACTTCGGTGCTTGACTCCGGTAGCACGTCCCAGCTCCCCCCACCGCCCCCCAGCAACCCTCTCCTGAGTCAGTCCCACATATCTCACATTCAGGCTTCAATGCAGAATGGAAAAAAAATAAAATAAAAAATCTCGGGAAATCTTACCAAATCTTAATACATGTGTGGTTCCTTGAGAATATCCAATCCACAGGAAGCAAAGGAGGACTCTAACTGTGCATCCGAAGACTGAATTAGTTAGAATAGGGGAAATAATCTTCATGATGTTCCGATGCACACACGCTGCCTTGCTTCCCCCTTCTAAGCCGTCAGGTTTCCCGGTAGGGTGAGAACGAGGATATGCAAACTGGTGGCCCCCAGACACGATCACGGCATGGTCACAGAGAGAGGAGAGTCTACGCTTCCCAAACCCATTAGCAATCCCTGCATGTTCTTCATTCACTGCGCCAAGGAGCAACCTTCAACTGCAAGGAATGGTGGGACATCCATGTTAGTCGGGGGGGAGAATCCTTGAGAAATCCAAACACACACAATGTCCAGCCGAGTAAAACCTGGGAGGCGAGAAAGGAAGGGGGAAAAAAAAAATCAGTATGTAATCCAGCTGGAGAAGCCGCGGAGGAACCGGCACGGAGCGGGGGAGTCACGGAGCAGCCGCCGCTCCCCGGCGAGGCTTGTGCCGTGCTCCCATTCTGCTGCACTGCCGCACAGCTCCTGACGCCAAGCCAAGATTAAGTGAGAGAAATTGAGATGGCTCTTCTCTTCTTAAGGCTGCCTGCCAGACACAGCCTTCCCAATCGCTGTTATGCAACCGAGCCGATCGCCTCGCCTTATCGGAGGAGAACGCAGCCCGGCTTTATTTACAGGCTTCGCCGTGGTGTTAGGATTTGGGTTGCTCCGAACGATAGCTATAAGGGGCTGGAGCGGGGAGGGACGGCTGGCGGGTTAGGGGGGGTAGGTGGGGGGATGGTTCGGGGTGCTACAGGGGAAAGGGTTGTGTAAAAATCAATTCATGCATTTTAATAGCTGACTGACTGCGCGGAAATCACTCAGCTTTGGAGTTGTGAGAAGGCTGACAATAAAGTCATGCGGGTTAGCAGAGTAACATTCCGGCTAAAAACAAAATAAATAAAAAATACATCACGGTATTTGCATTGACTCACGGTGATGCATGGAATAATGAACTGCACGGGCTTGTTGTACCTGCCTGTCCTTAGGAACTTGCTCCAGACCCAGTGATCCCGGAGCACCAGCCTGCTTTTGCAAGATCCGGAGGAATCACAGCGCTAGCAGAGCCTTGTTGAATGCACGGACCTGTTCCACTCAACTTGCTTGGAATTGCAGCGCTGCTCACCAGGCAGCAACTCGGAGATGTACTAGTTCTATGTTTTGCACTTTATTCTGCCACTCTCTTGTTTTGCACTCCGGTTTCCCTTCACTCTAGTATTATGGAAATATTGCTGTTCCTCCCTGGACTCCCTGTAGTTTGTCGTTTTGGAGTCCTCGATGAGAACAATAGCACTTCCCAATTTGATAATGGGATGCTGAGTTTGTATCTGCAAATGCAGCCACAGACTTCCGTCTTTTGGCCAGGTGTTCTGAAGAAGATAAACTCATTCTATGGACTACTGTGGATTACCCTTGGAAATACAATTAGTTGTGTGCCTGCATCCATTAAAACCCACTGAACGAGGACTGTCAGACTTTGAAATCTAAGAGAAGCTTTTACCGAACCTCCTTAAGCTTTATGACAAACATTAAAAGGTAATTTCTTGAAAATTAATTTGGTTTATGCTACATTCTGCCTACTGACATCCATCTCCCTCTCTGCCTCTTCTTACTAAAGAAAATATCACTGAGAGACTTCCCCCACAGATACATCCAGATGAACATAGAATAAACCTGACTTTACAGAAATAAACACCACTGATGTCAGGATAATGAGGACACAGAGCAGAATCTATCAGTAGAGCATGGCAGAGGTGAGTTACATTTTTTTCTTTAACTAACACCTGTGTACGGTAGACATTCAAGTAATCGAGAGCAGCATTTAAATGATAACCTGTAATGCTGGTGTTTTCTGTCCTTAACTTTTTACCATGATGGCTCACTGATCTCTCTCTGCACTCATTTACTTACCACACTGTGAAATGCTGATGACAAGAAGTGTACATTCTGCTGGGGGATTATTAAACATAATCGATTTCCACACACACACCCCACCCCCCCTTAAGATGGAGGCATAACCGCAGTGTCAAAAATAAGTATCATGAATGGCTAGTTCTGCAGTCTAGCAGGGAATTCAGTCAGACGATTTGACTAGTGGAGCACTTTAAAAAGAACACCTACTGCTAAAAGCAAGGATATCTAGCGACTCCTTCAGTTCACACTTAGAATATCTCTCCCAAAAATGCAAAGAGAAGCTTGTTCTTGTGCCTCCCGTTTCTTTTATCCTCTCTATTCATTTGTGTCCTGTCTTAACCCAGGAGAAATAAAAATAAGCCACATGAATAGTGCAAACTTTCAGCTTTCTTTGCCCCCTTCCTTTCCTTGGTGGTGCTGAAACAAAGGCCATCAAGATACTTTTTTTGATACTTTTTTTCCTGCCTAAATGTGTTTGTTGGGATTTTTTTTTTTTCTTGTCTCGGTGTGTGTGTGATTTGGAGTTTTGGGATACTTTTTGGGGTGTTTGTTTTGGTGGTTTTGTTGTTGGTTGGTTGCCTGGTTTTGTTTGTAGTTTGGTTGTTTTGTGTTTTGTGGGTTTTGGGTTTTGGTTTGTTTGTTTGGGTTTTTTTTTAAGTTTAGTTTTGGTAAGCAGTTTTGAAAATATTATATTCGTGGTCAACTTCATCACATTAGACAAAGACAAAAACTTCAGGAAGAGCAACTGAGTCTGATTGATACTGTGATACTGTGATTTCCTGAGGTCTTTTCGAAACAAAACCCTACAGCTACCTGTAATCTCAGCCCAGCACAGTTCCTAACCCATGGAATCATCAAGCTTGTGATTATTTCCTCTCACTATTCCCTATTTAGCAGTGCTAAATACTATTATATATTTAGCAATATTTAGCCAAGTTCCATTCCCGCCGTGCCAACACACCTCGGAGCCACCTCCGGCCTCGGTACCGAGGACAGAGTCCGGCCCCGGCACTTCAGCACCACGGAGAGCGCCCGGCCCCAGCCCCTGCCGGCCGCCACCAGCAGCCACCTCCGGTGGCCTGAGGCCGGGTTTATCCCTTCCAGTCCCTGAACAGCACAGAAAGGGAATTGGAATCTTTTATCGGCTTCCTTAAGGACACGTATTCCACCCTCGGCCAGCTGTTCTAGGGCGTTTATGGGTTGAGCAGGAGCAGCGCTCTCCTCCTCAACTGCTATCAGACGTCTCCCAGTGCTCTGTGTTAACATCCCTCCCTCTGCCACCTCCTTTTCCCACATCTGAGCTCCCATCTTGAAGGGAAATCATAGCTAATCCAGAATTATTTTCTCGAGAATATCAGTTGCTCACCAGAACCAAATCTTGCGAGACATCAGAGGTTTAGGACTCACTGAAGATCACTTATAGAGCATACAATTAACTACAGCCTCAGATTGCACCACCCCAGACTCCTCTTCTGTTAATTGGACTTTAGCTTCATTTCTCCTTCGGGGGGAGGAAGGATAGCCTTTTAAAAAGATACTTTTTCTGCCCTCCAGAATTATTTCAATATGAAGTAGGTGAATGTTCTTAACACCTTCCATATTTCCTTCCCTGTGGTATGTACAGTTCAAAAGCTTGGAAATGCCTAATAAAATGTTAAACTGGAGAAGCTGATCTTGTGCTTTGGAGGCTTCTCACCACTGTTAGACAGTTCTTTACAGAGAAAAGTCATTCTGAAATGACCCTCCACGCTTCAGTGATCAGCAGCTGGGGAATCTACAGTTCTTTGGATATATGTTTTGATTTGGGTTGTGTTTTGGTCATCTGCTGTAGACATGGTGGTAACACATCTTGAATGTGCAAGGACAACATTCAAGTGAAGCTGATATGAAAAATAGTACTCCAGTTGCAGACAGGGAAAGAAGAATAGACAACCTGAGGCCTTTAAATCTTCTCTAGGTAATAAAAGCCTCCCACACCTTTAGGTATGTGTCAAGTATAAATGGTGATCTTATGTACGTGATGTTTCACTTGGAAAGGGGAGAGATGTGATTCTAATTACCTTATTGTATCAGGTGCTTTTTTTCCCCCCAGATCTCATTTTTATGTGCTATTACCATAATAAAAGTTAACCCAGCTAGCTGCCACCTACTGGGATGTGTAGTTTTACCATGCTGCTTTAAAAAGGGAACGACTTTCATTTTCAGGTCATAGCTGTGTCTCCAAGAACTGATTATAAGATTTTTATATCACTTAACCTACTGTTTTGTCCCCTTTCTACCGCAACTGATACAGACATAGTGTGTGTATAACAGTCCCCAAAGCTTTGCTTCTCAGACATTTTGGGGTGAATCCTGGCAAAGGTTCAGCTTCACATGCCACCACAGTCCTGATGCTGTTGCAGTCTGCTGTGAGGGGAGCCGTAGCTCACTGCCACACCTGACCAGCATCTCCAGATCTCCAGAAACAAGCACTGCAGCTTTGCTGACCGGGCAGTAACAAGTCCTCCCTTTTGAACCCTTTGCCAAAACATTCCAATCACTGTTGATATTATCATTTAAAAGCACACTGCGGCCGCTCGCGCATCGCTCCCCCCAGCTCTGCAAACCATAGGTTCTCCCTCTGCCTGGTGAAAGCTCAGTCCAAATTTACAACCCAGTTTCTGCTGTGTCGATGATTAATGACATTTTAAGATGGTAATTAATTTTTAGCTAATGGAAAGACGTGTCTTTTAATTAACGAGCTGAGTGTGCAATAGCCTTACTCGTTCAGACACTTTTGAGCACCACAGCAATGCACCTTCTCATCAGGTTACAAGCGGCAAGAGCAAACATTTATGACATTACCTACAGAGGAGCCTTTCACCCCTTCAGTTTGCTTTGGGGCTAGGGAAGCTGTGAAGGATTTGGGGAGGGGAAAGAGGATGTTTAATGATTTCCATACTCTATCCCTAAAAAGTTTCTAAGCAAAGCGTGAGGAGAGGTTTTCATTATCGTGTTTTGATTGCTTCCCAGGGCACGCAGGGCTCTTGCCTGCGCTCCGCAGGCAGGGATGTCTCTTCCTCTGCACAGTGTCAGTGCCCCAGGGCTGGAGGCTCTCCCAAAGAATGCTCGGCTTGTTCAGAAATAAAGGGCAGGAGCGCTGCCAAGCCGAAGTGGGGGCTGGCTGCGGCTGCTGAGAGCAGAAGACCTCAGGGGAGTAGAGACCGTTGTCCACCTACAACTCCAGCGAAGTTCGAGGCCGTTCCTCCCTCAGGAGAGCGAGAAGCACATCCTCAAGGCTGCCGGCCGGCGGGGCAGCGCTCCGGCTGCCTGGGGCAGTTCGGGACTACCCCTAACGCCGGGCGGC